>PVIH01017259.1:0-42444 GCA_004025045.1 Sigmodon hispidus | reverse complement strand
CCGTACGTCCGAACTCCCGGGCAGCTGGAGCGAACTGCGCACTCGGTCGGGGAACTCTCGTGAGAGAATGACGACTTCCTGTCCTGGTCCCCTCCCTCGAAGGTCTACTTCCGGAATCCTTTTCAGTTAACCACGCCCAGCTCGTCTCCATTCCTATGACGTGATCGTTCACATATACAGCTCCTGATTTCCCGCTACAGTTTCCCTTTAAGAGAGAGTGGGCATGGGTTTATGTAGCCATGCCTCGGGGCATGCCTTCTGTATGTGGCACATTCTGTTGGTGCCATATTGGCTTCAGCACATGGCTGCTACATACCAGGAATTTTTGTTTCACCCAGCAAGATGTTGGGTTTACCACATAGAGTATCAGGAATTCTTATACCTATGGCTGCTATTCTAGGAGTTAATGTTTATTTAATCAAAGTGCCTTGTCACAGCCCTGGATTTGATATGAGCTTCTGCCAGAAATGTACATATGGAAGGTATTTCTGTTTCTGCATTCTATGGTAGTAATGAGACCCATGATTTCAATGATATCTTTGTGTAGTGGCATTATTTTTAATAAAATAGACAGAACAGGGGCCCTAACATCCTGGAGTACCTGGGTGCTACATAATGATATTAAAATTAGGTAACTTTTTAGTTTATTAGAAGTTTATTAGTTCTTTTTTTTTTCCATGAGGCACAGAAATTCTTTATTGTCACAGGAAGCAAATGCACCCATATCATCTCATCAACAGGATTCACACAATATAGAATAACATAGACTTGGGGAGAAATGGTCCCTTGGATTATATTGGCTGTAATACTGAGGTAACCAATTGACCTTGTTCAGTGAAAATATCTTAAGCAAAATAAAAAAAATTTACTAGTTATAACATCTAATTTATGTACACTATCCAAATAAAAATATATATATTATTTGCTTTAATATATAGCAAGTTTAATACATTAGCGTTTACAAAATAAAAACTGTATTCTACTGAAATATTTTTTTGCTTCTTCTTTATGTCTAAGCTCGAAAGTCAGAAAAGTATGTTGCTTAAGGAAGCTTACCTCTAGATTTACAGATGCAGGTTCTAGGTCCAGGAAAGATGGACAAATACCAGCTGGAAGATTACTGCATCCTTTAAAACCTGCCTGGTAAAATCTACATGTACTCTAAGACACAATTTCTTAAAAAAGAACCACAAAAATTGCTCAAAATAGATTACAGAACACAGGAAATGGTTCGTGAAAATACTGGGATACTAACCAGTGCTGTGGTTAAAATTTAAAACTGAATGTTCTATTCAAATGGTATCCTACTAGCTCTATCCATGGTGCACTATGAAAACACAATAATCAACATCAAGCAGCAACAGGGGTCAAGGTCTATAAGATGCTTTGCACTGGGCGAAATGCCATAGTTCAGTACAAACCTTTAGATAGGATAGGAGTGGATTGCTGGCGTTTTCACTGATTCGCTTCTCCAGGTCAGAATGAAAGTGACTATGGGACAGTGATTAGGAATGAACCACAAACAAAATACTAATTTTGAAACAATTAGAGTAGGCTAATACTTTTATTATCTTGTGCAAGACATGTATCCTGAGAAATTTCGAGACAGGATGTCACAGTAGGGAGATAAATGGAAAATGCAGGCGGGTTTGTCATGCCCAAAGCTTGAACCTCCAGAGAGACCACCTGACATGAGGATGTCCGGATTGCAACAGCAAGGTTTATTGGCAGTGCAATACAAGCCAGGCAGGGAGCATACTTCAAGCTTCTGTGATTACAGAGCAAGAAGTAGCTGGTGTCCTTGGTAACAGCAAGGTTTTCATAGGCAAAAACTACAACATATTCAGTTGCTTGGGGACAGGATGCTGACATGCTACTGATTGGCTTGTGCTTAGTGTACCTCAGAGTATCTTTAAACCCCGCCTGAATGGACCCCACCTGGACCCTACCTGAAATGGCTGATTTTTCCAGGAACTGGGCAAGCAAGAATCTATTCTCTCCCAGAGCTGGGCAGGGGTCTTGGCTGATTTCCCAGAACTGGACAGGTAGGAAGCTATTTTTGTCTCAGAACTGGATAGGCCCCCTGTTAGCTCTATTCTTTTAGGACATGTTCTTTTTCCAGGACTGGTTAGGCATGACTATTCTCCCAGAACTGCTTAGGCACCCTGCCAGGAATGCAAAACTAAACTTGATTTTACTTTTTTATAAAATAGCTACAAAATACAAGATGGGGTTTCTTTTTTTTTTCACCATGCCACTTATGGTTTTTATTTTTATTTTTTTATTTTTTTATTATTATGAACAAAGAAGTCACACTTTCTATCTTTGTAACATGGGATTTCTTGAGCTAAATTTTCTCTCTTCAGGATTTAGTTTTTGAAGGAAAGTAGTAAAAAAAAAATCAGAGTCCCCAGAAAGATGAAAAGAAATTTATTTTGAGAATTAATTAAGTTTCTTGCTCTGGGATCATAGATGCCATACAGCTGAAAAGAGGAAGAATTCAGAATATAAAGAAGAAACATGTATGACTTGGGCACAGTGCAGGTCAAGAAGACCTCTGAAACATGGAAAGCAGAGCCTCTACTCATACATACATGAGAGGAACCTCCCATGGCACTACCCAGTGTCATACTGTGGCCACAGACTAGAGTCACAGGTAGTTTGAGTTGAGTTAAGTTTAATAGCAGTTGTTTAAAATTCAGAAGGTTCTCAGACAAAATAGTCCGTGATGAAAGTTAGCTGGACAGAGATATTAAAACCTCAGGCCTTCAGAGTATCGTGCATTTCCCAGATGGTTGACTGTTCTTGAGGGTCTCAATCTCTCCACGAAGTTTCTTGCTCTCATTCTGAAATCCTTCCTTGAGAAGCCGTTCTTGTTCCTAAAATGAAGAATAAGACTGAACTCAGACAGTTTCCCACACTCTTTGGCAGGTATCACAGACTCTCCTCTGGTGGTTACATTAAGTCCTGTAGGAATTTCTCTCTGAATCTGTTTCTGTTTCTCTCTATGTCTCTCTGTCTCTGTCTCTCTGTCTCTGTGTTCTTTCTTCCTCCCTCCTTCTCCCATATTTCCTATGCAAGTTCATAAATTTCCAGTGCTTTCTCCAACATTGTCAAACAGTTTCTAAACACTATAACAACTCTTACATCCAATTTTTGGATCTTTTGACTTGTGTAAATGACAGTTTTCCTGTAAACACACCAGCTTCCCTTTTCTTTCTTGCCTCATCTCTGATTTATGTGGTGTAAATTCTCAAACACATCTAAGAAGGTAAAAAAGATGAGTGAAAAACAAGTGGGAGGTTAATATTTGATTCAGAATCAGGGCAGGTGCTCAATCAAGGAATTAAGTCCAAGTCCAAAACTTCAGTGACAGAGAAAGATAACAGAAATATATTAAAGCAACTGAAGTCTGCATTACTCACGAGATATTCTGAGCTACTACAGAGATTCATCCCTGATGCACAGGAATGCATGAGTAACAGAAGAGTACTACAGGTTGAGTACTAAACCAATGTGCTTGAGTGGGTAGATGGTTAGGCACTCTCATTAGTTATTAGGATGCTTCCAGAGAAGAGTTTATAGCAGAAAGAAAATCATTATGGTTTTTACTTAGTTGAGAAAATAAACTAGATATTTTATCACGCATTCTGATGAAAAACAATTACTTTTTATTTCATAAAATTATATCTCCACTTAGCGCAAAAAAATAAAATACTCCTGAGTTATTAGATGAAAATAAGTAGGAGATATGTAAGCAGCGCTGAGTAAGTCCTACCCACTGTTTATGGATAGCCTAATAAAGGATTTCTTCCCACCATTAAACAGCTCTTACTCACTAGACAAAACTGGAGATGAGCCGTGAGGGAATGAGAACGTATCAGTGTATCTGAATCATTTACTGTATCGCAGGAGTATTTATTGTGACAGGCTTATTCCATAACCAAGGCTGAGTAGGAACCAGTCATCCTCCTGCCTCAGCCTACTGATAAACTAGCATTTTGGTTGTCTTGTTTGATTTCTAGATGTATTTATGTTATTTTTAAGTGTATGAGTATTTTGTTAGCAAAGTGTGCAAATGTACCACATATGTGCAGTATCTGCACAGGCCAGAAGAAAGACTAGAGCTACAGACTACTGAAGGCCACCGTGTGTTGTGCTGAGACCCAGACCTGGATCATCTGTAAGAACAATAAATAATCTTAACTACTGAGATGTATTTTCCAGACCCTGATACACTTATTTATGACTGAGCACAGTGACATACCAAGATAAAATGGTCAAGTACCTGAAGTTTGTGAGATATAATTTTGTTCTGTTCCACTATTAACTGTTCCCTTTCCTGCTCCATCTTCTCGGTCAGCTGTCTCACATGCTCCTGGTAACTCTTTTCCTTCTGTTCCATCATGAGCTCATACTTCCTTTGCTTTTCTTCTAACTCTCTGTTGGCAGCTTCTGCAGCTTCAGCCTTTATACGTTCCACTGAGGAAGAAAAATTGAGATACAAAGATTAAATTTATGACTTACTTTTGCCTTTTTTCTCCTTTAAAAATTCTCATGTCTTTGATAAAATTTCTTGTGTTGGTTTTTGTAGGAAATAACCAATTAATAAGAAAACAGATAACCAATATATACCAATTTTTAAACAAAACTCTATGAATGATAGTTGTGGTTCTTCTTCTGCAATGATGATGTCATATGGACCACTATTGCTAAATGTGTCAAGAGCTTCCAGCATTTGGAGTCTCTTCAGCACCTCTCACCTTCAATCTCCCTCGCTGCTTCTGTGAGTGACTGATCCATCTTTAGAAGTGTTTCAGCCACATCATCCTTGGACTGGAAGTACTTTTTCAGCATCTCTTCTGCCTAGTTGTATAGAATAAGTTGAAGACAAACCAATGTGTCTGTTAGCTAACATCAGGATTACAAGCTAAGCAGCAATTCAAATAGCTTCTTATGTTTAATGGACCAAAGAATGACTTAGAGATCCCCTCCCCAATTCTAACTCTGTCCATAGCACCATCTTTTAGCATTTAGTAAATCTTTTGGATCAGTTGTATCTTTGATCTCCTTTCTTATCTGCTTCATATATCTCATATGTGGCCATGAGGCTGATCATTGGTTTTAGTTTCAAAAAAAAAATGTAACCTCAGACTTGTCATCTGTTGCATCCAAGTATCACAGCCCAGATCTTCCATCTGGACTTCTTCAGGACATTTATCTCAGGGTAGCCAGAACTTTGCCATGTTACTTGAAGTATGGTCATATTATTTCCATGTTCTAAGATAACTTTACAGCTCATCCAAATGAGCATCAAACATTTCACAGTGTCCTCCAAGATGCTACTTTTCTGAATTGTGACATTCTTTATCTCTTGCTAATTTCTACACTGTCCACCATCTCTCAACATCAGGTTTCTTGCTTTGCCTCAATTACACATTAATTTAGTCTTATGGGACGGGTTCCACTGTTTGAAATGTCCATCTCCTACATATTCACTTGTCTTTCTGTCCTATTTCTTTAAACAGTTTAGTTCATCAAAACAGTAAATACAGTATCTCTTGTAAGTCTGAAATGTCCATGGAACTAAATTCTTATAACAGGTATATAATCAAAAAAAAAAAAATGTCAGCCTGTGCTTTAGAAAATTTAAAGGGAGTTGATGCACAATCCTTTTGCTCTTTTGTCCCTCCTTTTTTTCCCAAAGTATAAATTTGAAATAAAGCCTAACTTTCTAGCAGATATCCTAGAACTTGAATTAAGCTTCAAGATGGAGTTGCTGGACTAATGTGCTGGAGAACAAAGAAAGAGGCCTGGGAACAAGGAAATGGAACAGCCAGCACAGCAGCATTGGGCTCTTCCTATGTGACTTATGGTGCAGAAGAAATACCTAGCTACTTAAAAGACATTGTTATTTGTAAATAACACACAGTAAAACTTAATCTTAAACTCGGTTATCTGTGTAGAGTAGTCTAGAATTGAGGAATACAATGACGCTAGGTGGCATTGCATCCAAGAGTTATTGCTCCTTAGTTGTGTGATCTTAAGCGAGCCTTGTGCCTTCCTCTGCCTCATTTTCTGTTTCTCCTTATGACACACCAATAATGCAGGGTTTGTACAAGGATGTGAGAATTAAGAAAATACATTTTTGAATCACAGAGAGAGCTTTCTAAGTGCTAACAGCTCAATGTCATTTGTCGCTGGACTTAAAATTACTTCATGCTTGAAGTACTCTAAATGAATGTAACTTTTATCTAGTTTTCCTTGTTTATTACTCCTTTTGTCTCTGGCATCCTGAGAAGCCCTTAACACAGAAAGCTAAATAAATCATCTTAGACAATTGGATGACTGAATGGTGGAGTAAATGAATGAATTCCAAAAACATTTCTGAGAGGTCCTATTGTGCTTCCAAGGAAAAAGGTGCTGTCTGCCTCAAGGTTGGCTGTCTACCTAGATGGGTGTAAGACAGGGGGGCACTCTCCACCAACACCATTGCACCTCCCTTGTTTCCACTGGCATTTGGAAGAGACCTCTCACTAAGCACTATCAAATGGTACCAACTAACTCAGTTTACCTGGAGCCCTTTTCCAGGAGCCTGGTTATACTTTTTTTCTAGCTCTTGTTTCTTTTGAAGAAAGAGGTAGTAACCTCCTGGTTTAGAAAATGTCCCTTGTTTTATTTCTTCTTCCAGAGGTCCAAAAATGTCCTCCAGCAACTCTGAGCAACGAGCTGATGACACGTCCATGTTCTTCTTAACAAAGGCATCTCGCTTTGCTAGCAGCTGCTCCTGGGAAATGACAAAACCACACAGATGGTTGAGTGGAGGAAAATCGGATACAGACTACTGGAGAATGTCTAAATGGAGCCATGTTCTTTGCCTCACTGTGAGATCCAAGGTACCCCTGAGGACTTGGCTGGCTGTGGAAATTGACACTTCAAATTTGATTTCCTAGAACCTTGCTCCCAGCTCTCCTGCTTCAGAGATATTCTTAGAGCACAGCCACTGCTTCACAGGACACCTCTGTCTACTGAATTAAAGTAGTAATTAAATAAAATACTTCTAATTAAAGCAGTATTTCAGAATATAAATATTAGAGCTAGACTATCCTGTGAGGAATTCCTGAGCCCACCTTTTTGTGGCTTCATGAACTTGTCATTAGCAGACTACAATTTCTTTGTCTAAGGGTTGGGTAACACTACCAATTTCAAAAGTTTCTTGTCACACTATGAGAGGTGATACAGTGTACTAAGCCCAGAGGCTCCCAGGAACATTCAGCGAAGTGTACTTGACTATGTAATGCTGTTTAGCACAGGAATCTTTCCCTGTATTTTCTCGCTGTACAGCCGATGAAAACACTGAAGCTTTTCTGTGCTGTGAAAGCATAAGGGAAAGAACTATCTCTTTATATGACACGAAGCAAGGAACTAAATATCCACTTGTATTCCTGTAGGCTGGAGAACAGTCAATTTCTTACTAACTCTTTTCTCTAAAAAGTTCTGAATAAAACAGGTGTCCTTCATAAAAATCCAACCTTGGTAATCGGATAAGCATTGCCACTAATCAAATGGCAAAATATCTGTAAACATTCTTACAATTGTTTTCTCATTACCAGAGGAAAGCACAAAAGCAATGTATTCCTTGACAATAAAAACTACACTAGTAATGAATATGATAAAAACACACTATATTTAAAATTCATAAAGGATAAAAATATTATGAAAAAGTAAATGAAATCCTTTATAAATGCATTTGTGTAGTTCCCTCAGGGGCTCTGAACATAGTTTCCAGAGTGGGCAAAGTAACAAAAATGGAGTCAATGTGTGTATGCATGCATTCATTTGTGTGTGTGTATGTGTGTGTTTGTATGGTGATATATTGCATTTTTAATATCCTGAAATATTGCAAAGACAGAGAAACAAACCACAACCACTTCTCACCTAGCCAACTCTTCAGGCTAAAAAGGGTAGATCCTGTATTCACAAATCCTCAGACTCAGTGCCTATGAGCCATTACCTGAAAAGGAAGGCAGGCAAAACTGAACTCCTCCCTTCTCTTTCTCCACCCAGCTATCCCACTTTCTGGATCAATTTCCCTAGTGCTAGGATTAAAGATGTGTGCTCCCATTGCCTGGCTCTGTTTGGCCTTGAACTCCAGTGATCCAGAGGATCTCTGCTTCCCAAGTGCTGAGTCACTACTCCTTGACCTTCATGCTTGGTTCTGTGGGTGGCTCTGTCCTCTGGTATTTCAGGTTTACTTTATTAAATATACAATATATCGCCATGTGTGTTCAAAATATGACTAGCTATAGGGTCATGTTTTTAATGAAAGTCCAGCACAATATAATATTTCAATAACCATTGTAAGTCTATCCATGGCTTGGAGACTAAGGCCAATGCTCATCTCCCCCAAAGTCCATGTTTTTCTTTGTCTTATGGTTTGGGGCATCACACATACCCCTAATTGCTTCTGGAACTTTTGGTCTACATCCTTGAAAGAATTCTTCATGAAGACTTCAATGGCCTCACTCTCAATAGGTCTGTGAAGGTCCAGCAGCTCCTGGAGGGTTTCTGTAGGCAGTTGGACCTTCTGGTTCATCTGTTTTTCATAGTGCTCAATGGCCTTTTGAACTGCAGCTGAATTCTCTATCTGTGCCAAAGTGAGGACAGCATTTTCCATGCAGGGTAGTTCTCCACTTCTGATGGCATTGACATAGGTCAGCACTAGGTTCTGTAAACCTACCAAAAAATTAAGAAAATGGCTATCAGTTGGTAGAAAGAGCACTTTATAGTTTTCAGGATTCTCTGAGAAGGAATAGCAATATAATTGAGGTTTATTACTCTTAAGATTCAGATAATATTAGGTACTCTTTTTCATTCTCCTTCATTTGTTTTAAAGACAGATATTTAATTTAGTGGCTTCTAGTATACGGGGAAGATATTTGTGATATCAAATCTTGTTTTTTAATTCTTCTTCTCTCTATTTTTTCACTCTATTTATTTCCTCTCAATCATTTAACCTTTTATTCATCATTAATTTTTTTAAAGCCAAAGTTACAGCTTTGGTTTTTTTTTTTTTTTTTTTTTGCTAGTTTTATTGTTGTTGTTTTCAAAGTGGTGAATCTTTCTAGTCCTGTCTAATGTGTATAATGAGATCAACCCAGAAATTCTCCCACAAAGCTGTAAGTAGTTGAGCAAATAATCTAGATTTGTTTAAAATTTGGCTGATTGATTGAAAGCATCAAGCTCCAGGAATCTGTCCTTCCTCTTTATAGCACCACAATGTATTATGTACATAGTACTCAAGAGAGAGCTATGCACAGAATTTACCTTGTTCTCCAGAATCCCTGTTAGTCAAACCCTCCATAGATCTTAGAACCAACTAAAATTTCCTTAAATCCTGTTCCTATCTTTTCACTCATCATCATTCTACACTTCACTGCTGGGAAAAATCACCAATCCACTTTCTTCTTTTACTCACCTGATTCTTATTTTCTTGAAGTCAGAAAGTTGTATCATTCTTTTGGCCTTCTGTTAAATTACTGCATCACGTATTACCCTCTGTCCTCTAGGTAGCACCTACCCATTTCAATTTCTCACCTTACTTAGCTTAAAAAAACAATGTGTTATCTGCCCCCATGAACTTATCTCCTACTTACTTAGAACTCTGGTTCTCATATAGCAACTCCTTATGTTTTATTAAATTTGTAAATTATTATTTATCATTATGAATTTTTTGTTTCCTTTTAAAATGTCTTTTGGTTGTGTTGTGCTGGAAAAAGGATAGAAACCACATCTCTACCCCTCTTTAGACCCAATAGTTGGCTCCTTAAAGTTACTAGTGCACATTTTGTTTGTACATGAAAGCTTCTAGTGGAAACTCTGTATGTGGTATTTTTATTTTTCCTGACTTTCAGTAATTTTTTTTAATATGTTGAATCATGAGTGAGTAAAAAGGGCTTCTAGATTTGAATTAGATTTTAGTTAGTTTCCCTATTTTTCTTTTGCTATTACAGATGTGAAAGTGTGAGAAATGACTTTAGTTCCTAAGTAAATTTTATCATGTGACGCATGCACTACATTTTCAATGACATATCTTACAATGAGGAAAACAGAAGCCCAGGTAAGAAGTAGAAGGAATGACATACGTGGCCCATTGACTATGATTCCACCAGACAGAGTCTTGACAGCAGAAGTGCTGAAGATGAATGAGGTAAACTCTGCAACTTGTTCTACAAATTCGCCACTCAGGTCTTCTTCTCTAATAGTCTCCAGTTTGGAAAGATATTTCCTCTGAGCAGGCCTGTCAAAGATGAAGCACTTCCTCTTTGGGAAGAACTTCCTGATGCATAGCCGAGGCTCATTAAAGCTTTTAATTTTCTTATCAGATCCTAAAAAAGATGAAAATTAGATGCAGTAGACATCAAATGAATCACTTCAATATATGACACTTTAAATTTTATAACTTCCATAAAGCCTATGTAAGCTAAAAAGCACATAATACAGAATAAACAATACAAAGGAATAGGAAAGAAAATACACTCTCTCTAAGAAGATGTAGCTTGTGAAATTCCACATGGAATCTAAGCAGTTCAACAAAGCTGTGTTTCATTTCCTATAATGGTCAAGATAACACAGGTACAAAATCAATAAATTTGTCAATTGTGCAGAAATTATATTTATGAAATTATTTTCTTTGTATCAGAACTGTAGTAAGAAGATTTGGCCTGTCAGGCCAATGGTCCAGGCATGCAGACTTGCATTCTCACAGAAATACATAGAGGCTTATATTAATTACATGTTGTTTGGTCTGTGGCTCAGGCTTATTGTTAGCTAGCTCCTGTATCTTAACCCATTTCTATAATCTCTGTCTTGCCACATGGATCATGACTTACCTGAGTTCCTTTACACCTTGCTTCTTGGCCAGCAAGATCACATCTCTCTCTGACTCTACCCTCCTTTCCCTTTATCTATGCTCAGATTTCCCACCTGTTTCTAAGATGCCTTACCATACAGAAAGACACCCCACATCACAGAATATTCCACCAAACCCAGGTACCTTTTTTCAAGGTCAGGGCATTTTCTAGGTATTCATCAGCGGTGATGGGTTTCCCATTAGTTTCCAGCTCCAGGGAGAAATCTCTCAGAGCCCACACAAAGGCTGGAAAGAAGCCTATGAAATTCGCTGAGTCATCCATGTCGCTTTGATCGGGTGAAGACTTTGATTTGATAAGATCAGTCAGCTCTGTTACATAGCTGAGATGTTAAATTAAGAAAACTATAAAAAATAAACCAAGTTTACCTTTGTATGATAAATATTCAACCAGGGTCTTCCCAAATTAATGTTTGTTTGTTTGCTTGGCTGTTTTTCAGCAACTATGCGATGTAGATTTGAAAAACATAGATAACTGACACTAGCAATACAGGCTAAAAAGTTATCGTTATCTCAGATCCCTTGATGAGTTTGTAGAATAAATATTACCTAGAGCATTCAATGGGTAGACAGGAAGTAAATAAAATTTAGAGATAATGACAATAGTGATTATCATTTTGAAATCATGTTGAAGATTTGGACAAATGCAGCATATTGAGCTACACAGGGATGGTCTCAACACTTCACCACTATGTTAGTGGCAATGTGTGACTTAAAGAGTTTGAACATGTAGTGGAAACTGAAGCAAACTTGCATGATGAGTATAAAGGAAATGGTTACTGACTTAGAAATACTAAGGTCCCTTTCTGCCTGTTTACCTGCTGAAATAATAAAGCTGTTATTCCTAGGTTTAGAACTGATCTAGATCACACCAAAAGGATACTGCAGTTGGTCCATAGCCTGCTGGTTGATGGTTCCTATACTGTTGTAGATGAAAGTGCTGCTGAGGAGGATTGCCAAAGCAAAGATCCAGCAATCATTCTGGTTGTCTCCCTGCAGGTCAGTGAGCGCAGAAAAGTGACTAAGAGACTTTCCATCAACTCAAGTAGCTACAAATGAGCCTTTATCTGTCTCTCACTAGCTATAGCATCATAATAAGTCATTTCTACTACATAATAATTTTCAAACTATGCTATGATTTTATAAATATTCAAATCATGCTCTATAATTTAAATAAGATGTACACCAATTTATATGGGAGCATAAAGAATATTCACATTTAAAGGTCATAATGTTGTTCACTTACTAAAACCTAAACTGGTATGTTGAACTTTCTTCAGAGAACATATTGTGGTTGGGACATATTACCACTAGTGAAAGTAAGATCATTCAAGAAGAATATTTGTCTCAGCTTTGGAAGTGTAGTAATACATGATTCTCCATGAGGATAATGTTGTTGGAGATCTTACATTGTCATTCTCTCACTGACAGTCCTTTGCAGAACTGACCATTCTTTTAAAACATACTTTATCAATTTTTTTTTAAATTTCAAATATTGTATTTTTTATCATGGTCCCACATTGAGTTGTAGGTCATGTTTATAATGTGTAGTTCTGGGTATAATTAACAGTTTCTACCAAAATATTCTGTTTTGCTGTGGAAAAAGACTAAAACATCATTAGCTATCATTTAAATGCTGATCCACTATTCTTGGCTGTTAGGCCAACTTGAAGAATAGAACATTCATTTAATTATTCAGAAGTATAAATCCAGGAGTAGGATATACATGTCAGGTGATCTACTGACAAACACAAGTAGAATCTGAAAGGTTTATTTTTACCTTCTCAATATCTTCAAGGCCTTCAGTGTCAAGCAGAACTAATGTGTGATCTTGTTTCTTTGGATGAGGAACACACCACATCCAGATCCCCTTGGTGTGCGACTGCACAGTGGAGCCCAGAGAGAAGCCTACAAAGCAGAATGTGCATGGGATGGGGAGGGAGTAAATAATGCTGTTCCTGATGTTGAAGTGAAAACTAATATAATTTCATTTGAAAGAGTAAAACATCTTCAAGTATTGATGTTAATTATTAACCTAGAAATAAGGGAATTATAACATCTGATACTGATTTATACGTTCAGTCCTTAGCTCTAGACATAGTCCTCCTATGTGGATAGTCTAATAAACACTTTATAATTCATCATTAAGGAAATTAACTTTCTCAATTAATGTATTTGCCCTTTGTCTAAAGCATATCAGTAACTTTAAATTGGAAAACTAGTGTGTAGAGGATAATTCAACATAGAGAAACTCCACTGGTAGATGGACATTATCCCTTCAAATTCATCCCCCTCTCTCTATGACATTCTTTCCTCACATTTGCTTTTCAGATGCCTGTTAGTTGGGTAAATAGGAAGGACCCAGCACAACTTTGTTGATGGCATTCACCTGTTTTCTTCCCAGCCAGCTTGTTCATCAAGAAGGATTTGCCTGTGCGGTAGAGGCCCACAATGGCTACCACTACCACAGGCTGCTTGATGGCAGACAGGATTCTCAGAGCCTCTTGATTGACCATGAGCTGTGTCTCTGTGTTCTCAATGAGACACATGGGCTTTTGCATGTGAATCTCTGAGGCCATGTTCAGTGTGTTCTTTTGTCTCTAAGAAGAAAGTAATTGGACAATAATTTCTAGTCAATAAAAGGAATAAAAATACTATGTAGTGAAATGTTCCCTCTTGCTTCACTGAAAATGTGTAGCATAAAGAAAAAAAATAACAAGTGTTTCCAAGGGTATGGGGGAAGAGAACGCTTATGCATTGCTGGTGAGAATGTAAAGTGGTCCAGCTATGATGGAAAGCAGTATGGTGGTTTCTCAAAAATAGAACTACCAAATAACCAGATACCAATCCACAGTTAATCTCAAATATCTGACAGACTCTTCCCAAATAATTGACTCAGAAGCTTAATATTAATTACAAGCTGTTTGGCCTATGGCTCATACTTATTACTATATAGCTCTTACATCTTAAATTAAACAATTTCTATTAATCCATGTGTTGCCATGTGGCCAGTACTGGTACTTTTACATCTTGATTCTTAGACTGCTGGATCATGTCTTCTAGATCCTGCCCTTCTTCTTATGTATTTTTGTTTTGATTTCTTGCCTGCTTGTATCCTGTCTTACTATAGACCAAAGCTTCTTTATTTATTAACTAATGGTAGCAACAAATATTCACAGTGTACAAAAAGATCATCCCACAGCATGCTTACACACACATACACATACATGTCTGAAGGATTATAAGCAAAGTTACTTGCATCTTCATTTTATTGCTGCATTATTGAGCAAGTTTAGCTGTTCATCAATAGGTGGATGGAAAATGGAAGCATGCTATATATATCCTGTGGAGTTTTATTCAGCCATAAGAAAGGATGAAGTTATATCATTTGCAGTAATAATGGATGGAACTGAGGATCACTATGTTAAGCAAAATGAGCCATACTCAGCAAAGGAAGCAATATATATTTTACCTCATATATGGAATCTAAATTTAAACATATAGTTAAGTATATATTTATAAAAAATGTATTGAGACACATATGAAGTTAGAAGAGCAGAAATGAGAAAAAAGGAATAGTTCCCAAGGGAAGAGAGAGATAGTTATGGATGAAAACAGGAGAAAAACTATAATAGAAGAAAGACACACTAATATGATTTACTCTTAGATGCATGAGCATGTGCACACACAAACATACACTATTTCATAAAAGCCTAGAAGGAATTATTTGGGAAGAGGAAAAGTTAACATGGAATTTAGATAAGAAGGGATGGTGTATAGTGAGAAGGTAAATATGGGTGGCACAATAATAATATACATCAACTTAAATGTCCTAATGAAGCCCATTACATTCTACACTAATTAAAATGGGATTTTTAAAAAGTGTGCAAACAAAAACTAGGAGAAAAATTTAAAGTTGCCATTAGAGAAACCCTTGTAAAACTCAGCACATGTAACTTCATCATACTCTATGGGTTTTGGTCACTACATTCAGCATCTACTAGTAATACAAGCTTATAAATTAATCAGTACAACTTCTGCTTAAGATGACTGTCTATTCTTATCATGCCAAAGACTTATTAATTAGAAGTTAACAGTAAATAGGAGTATTGCTCCTATTTATAACCACATTCATTGGTTGCATCAATATGGACTTCTAAGTATTAATTTTATTCTGTGGGTCTTACCACTTCCTGATCATTCTTTATTTTATTCCCTGGCCTGTCCCCTTGTTCACTGAGGCTCCTTCAGATCCTGTCTTTGACTGGCAGACTTCCATCACATTCTCAGTGCTGCTTGGTGCTTTCCCCTACCACAGATTCTTCCAGAGCCAGTTCATATTTTCCTTCTGTTACCCTGGAGTTGGGCATTTATCCCAAATCTTTTGTTACTTTTAATGCACAGTGGTACTTATACCAAAAATATCACAGGGAATACATTCATTGATTTGAGGTGAAACAGTGCCTTGTGGAACATGTCAGGGTCTTGAACTCATGAAGTCACAGCAGCTCTGGCTGCCTATAGAAAACCTGCAAAAAACCCTGAAGTGGTGGTACTCACCTTTAATCCCAGCTCTCCAGAGGCAAAGGGAGGCCTTTATCTGAGTTCAAGGCCAGGCTGGTCTACAGAGCAAATTCCAGGACAACCAGAGCTACAGAAATAAATCCTGTTTAAAAAAACAAAAACCTACATAAAATTCCAGTATGGATGGGTGAGAGGCTCAGGAAGCCCCATGTGTATTTTATGAGCAACTGGCAGTTCAGAGGGAGAGAGAGTTGTTTTCTTCAGTGATATGTCCACTAGTAATTTACCCAAACTCCAGTAGGTGGCCTTATGCCCATGCACAAATGACCTGCAAACGCTTGACTCAATGAGGACATGAGATTGGAAAAAAAAATAGAGCTGGGGGCTGGGGTGGAGGAGATGGAAGAGGAGGGAACATATAGGCTCAAAACCACATCGCATACATGAAATTCTCAGAGAATGAATGCATGTATGTATCAAAAATACACAGAGGTTTTATAACTTCCGAAATTATCAATGGGGGAGTTCTCATTTTTACAAATTCCGAACAGCCAATAGGCAGACATTGTCAACAAGTAGAGGGATCTTATCTCAGTTTCATTAGACAGTAAAGATGATGTAAATGTTAACATGAAAGCATAATCAACCTTTAAAAAACACACACCCTCTCTCTGGACTCTTTCTTATTCGAGCTCAATTAATTTGCCACAGCGTGGTCCTGGACTCCAGGAGTAAAAGTTAACTCTCAGTCAACCCTGGGTTTCAAGTGATCTATCCCACTCAAGTCTGTCGTGATTTCAGCCTCCCTTGACAAGGTCTTTTCAAGATAAAGTCACAATCTTGGTAACCCTTTCCCACCCCTGTCTCTGTCTTACCTGGAGCAAACTCCTTTAGTCCTGCTGAAAGCCTCCTGTGTAAAGTATTTATTGCTGTCTGCTTTGCCACCGAGTCCTGTAACTCTGTCTCTATCACTGGGGCTGTGTGGTTCCCGCCCACTGCAATAGCCTAGGAAGTACCCAGTTTTCACCAGAGATCGTGTGAGGAGCTAGCTCGATAAAAGAACACTGTGTAGGAACATGAAAGTGAAAGAAAAAAAAAAAGAACCCCCACTGAACAGGAACAACACAACCACTCGGCTGGAGGAGGGGGTGTGCTGGTGGGAAGCCCTCGAGAGACTTCTCAACTAGAGTCTTACATATGGTGCACTTTAACTCGAGATTCTGTGGATGTTTAGAAATCTAAGGTGATGCATTTACTGAAGAGGGCATTGCTTTGAAGTCACTCCTGTTACCTCTCGGTCCTTTTCGGTCCATTAGCGTGTTCCTTCTGAAGTTGCCTGCCCACTCAGCTGCACAAAGGTAGCAAGAGATTGTGCAATTCAGAGCAGTACAGGAATTTGCTTAGAAACCGTGAAAAATAAAAATGGAAAGAAGACAGGTAGAGATAGAAGGAACAGTGAGGGAGGAGGCAGGGACATAGAGAGGGAGTGAGGGAAGGAAGGGGTGCAGGAGAGGGGGAGGGAAAGGGAGAAGGAGGGATAGAAATACTACTGAAAGTGAAAGTGAGTCTGAGTTCTTGTAAGATATCAAATGCCAGGAAATCAGCTGGTGTGGTTTCCTCTTGGACTAGTAAGATTTGTTAATGTTATGCAATCCCCAAACAATTGAGCAGCTCTTGATTATTTGTCAGTCATGGAACACAGGGCCTTAGTGTTTGTTTCTAAGCTTAGGGGCCCGTTTTCCAGTCTTCTGTGCTGCTTGGTTGTGTCTAAGCTCTGGTCAGTTCTCCAGTCTTCTTTGTGGCTTGTTTCCTTAGAGACAAGTGGGGCAGAGTTCTTTCTCTGAACCCCTGAGTGTAAATAACATCTCACAGGCCTTGACAATCCACTACCCTCTGTAAACCTCTGAGATGTCTGTGAGCCTCTGGACTGTCCCAGCAGGCTGGAATGGCTGTTGCATTGACAAGCTACATAGGGCCTATGAACAGGGTCTCTGTTTAGGAGACCTCTGATTAACCCTCATGCTGATCTACCCATTCATCAGCATCTAAAACTTTCTGACTGACATAACACAAATCAGACAACAGGCCCAATTTTCTAGCTACAAATGTTGAGCCATTTTGATAAATCCACATAATACCAGCATGCACTCAAAAGTATATTGGGAAAACACTATACAACCACAATTACTCTATAAGTTAATGTGTCATTAGAATTGTATCTGTCAAAGCCCTGGGTTTGATGCCAGCACCAGGAAAATAATGATACAGAAATTATTTTTGTGTTTCTATATTTTATGAGAGTGGTAAAACCCACAATTTCTACATTTTCATTATGTGGTGCTTTTATTATGAATGTTTAGATGGAGAGCCAAAACCGTCATCATTGGGAGACTGTGACAGCTCTTCAAATTAACTCCCTTCTTACAGAAATTTAGGAGAAGATTCTGTTACTTTGTGAATAATGTATAGTACACATTTGAAATAATTATAGTAGGCTGGTCATTTTTCCCAGATTTCACTTAGCCTGTGCTTCTGATTTTTTAATACAAAACATTTATTCTCAGAGATATAAAATTATGTCATGTCACAGTAGATAGGCAGAAAAAAAAAATGGACAGGAGTTTCAGAACAGGTGGGACTCTAGTCATGATCCTCGGAATAATACAAAAAAATTTATTTTGACTTTTCCATTCTGTTGTTGTAGAAGTCATTTTAAAATTTTAAGAAGAAAAACTTGGGGGCTGGAGAGATGGCTCAGTGGTTAAGAGCACTGTCTGCTCTTCCAGAGGACCCGGGTTCGATTCCCAGCACCCACATGGCAGCTAACAACTGTCTGTAGTTCCAGTTCCAGGCAAAACACCAAGGCAAATAAATAAGTAAATAATAAAGTTTAAAAAAAAAAGAAGAAAAACTTATAAATATTAAAAAAGGGAAGATTAAAGAGGAAATATAGTTAGCTGGAGCATGATGCAAGACAAGAAGGTCTCTAACAGGAGGTAAAACTTCCACTCACACATGCATTGTGCATGGAGGAAAATTTCTCTGCCATTATCCAGTAGTCTTTCTCTGCTCATCCCGCAACCACACAGCCTTCTCACACTGAGAACTGTCCAGTGTTTACACTTGGAACAAATATCAGGGGCCATACTTCCCTTGTTTTTGGACATCATGTAACCCACAGAGCACAGGAAAGTTGTGGATTGCCACTGTATCAAATGGGTTTGTTCATATTTTTCTCACATTTACAACATGCCAGTCTCATCTTAGGAGAAAGCTAAATCCTTGACTTGCTTATGAGCATGCAACTAGGACTGTCCTGAAGGAACTGTGTGTGATACAAAAGATATACAACGAAACCTGCTATATCACTGTGCTATAAAAAAATCCAGTGATACAATTTAATATCTCTATGGAGTTTGTTTATAATTTCAAATATAAGATCCAATTGAAGATCACTTTGTTCTTCAGTTCTAATATAAACATGAACTGAAACACTTCATAAGGAAAACAGTATTTTTATACTTACACTTCTGCTTTAACTTTATTTTCACCATCCTCCAAATATAATGTCATGCTTTCAAGTTTAGTTCAATGCCAAGTTGTTTCACAGTCCAAAGGTGACCATGCATACAATTTCTTGATGAGTCAAACCTGGGCACAGAGGGTTTATGTGGTTTGATTTTATAGTATGGTGCATAGAGAAGTCAGCTTAATGTTCTTGGTTTTCTCGATCTCTTGACAAAGTTTCCTGCTCTCCTTTTGAACTCCTTCCTTGAGAAACTGTTTCTGTTCCTAAAATGGAGATGAAGACTGAACTCAGACCACTTCTCATGTTTCTCAGAGTGTCTCACTCTTTTGAAAGTTACACTAAACCCTGGGGGAATTTTCACATTTTTCTCAAAATCTTTTTTCTTCCTTAACTTCCATAAATTTTCTTCCTTGTTTCCTACATATGGTGTTAAATTTATCATGCTTTCTCCAGCTGAGAAATGTTGTCTAACAGTTTCCAAAACACCAGTGGCCCACAACTCTCAGGTCCAATTCTTAGACCCTTTAACTCACAGAAAACACAATTTTCTATAGAATCAACACCAGCTTCCCCTTTCTTTTTTGCCTCATCTCTGATCTTTGTTGTGTAGACTACCAGACACATGTAAGAAGGTGATAATCATGGGCAAAAAACTAAGTGAAACTCACTATCTGAATCAAAATTAGTGCCGGCATTCAATCAAGGATTTTAGTGCATCTCCAAAATTTTTAGTGTCCAAGAGAGAAGACAGAAATATATAGAATCAACTGGGGTCTTCATTGTTCACATGTCATTTTATTAACAACCATGGAGCTTGCACACAAATGGGAAGAATGCCCATAAAGCAGGATGTAACCATTTTTCTTGAAGGTTTGGGACTGTCTCTACTCTTTAGGATGCTTCCAGAGATAAGGTCAGAATGGGTGTGGCAGGAACAATATTTCTATAGGTACCATTCAACAGAAAAGATGCAAAAACATCATTTTACATAAAGAAAGTGCAACTTCTCTGTCTAGTACACAAGGAAAAAAATAATTCTTGATAGGTTACTTGAAGATTGGGTCACAGAAATCCTACAAAACACGTAAGAGAATCTGCAATTCAAATTACTGTTTAGTAGAGATTCCCTAATAAAGGGTTTCATCCAGCAATAGGCAGCATTAAAGAGCCAGAGCTGGCCTGAGAAAAGCAGGGAGGGGATAAGAATATAATAGAGAATGTGAATAGTTCTATTTCAGCCTAGCTGAAAGAGAGAGACAATAAAGTGAATCAAATGCAAAAATATCCTCAGATGTTGCTAAGATTTGTGATGAAGAAAAATAAACTACGCCAAGAAATAGTAAATCAATGAACACATCTGCATGGGGAGCTTGCTCATGGAGTTCTTCAAAGGGCTACTTGTGCTCTCTCAGATTCTAGGTGATTAGGAATTCAAATGAATCAATAGATCCAATCATGGGAAGTATAGTGGAAGAACATTACAAACAGAGGTTACATCACTTGTAAACCCTTAAACAGGAAAACATGATTATGTAGTGAGTGTGATATGGTGGGGGCACAAATCCCAAAAGACATAGATGTATAAAATTTAAGTTAGACCCAAGTTTTCAGTTTAATTTGCACTAAATGAAGGGTACTGTTGGATTTTATGTAGAGAAGATGTGATAGAACATCATTTCTGAAGATCACACTGGCTGGAAATGTACCAGAGAATTAAAAGTTTAAGCAAAGAATAATTATTGAGAGCTTACGTGCTCAAAACAAGAGACAGGAAAAGGTCAGACTAGAATTTTTGTGGAAAATATATAGAGTATGCGTCAGTCAAGGAAAATACCTTGACTAATGGAACATTTGTGAAATAAATGATTTCTACTATACTAGAAATTATTATATCAGGTAATTTTTTTGTTTTAAGTCTGAGCATTTTTGCAAATGATAGAAAATTTTGTATTATAAGAAACATGAAGGAAGGAGAGATTTTTGTAAATTTTGAGGTTGAACAGTCTCTTAGTTATCTACATGAAGTCAGCTAAATGTAAAATAAACTCTTTTATTTATAACTATAAATAACTATAAATAGATACTTGATGGCAACTGACACATAGTGGTTCAGAAGGTCCCGAGACTAAATGACAGCACCTAGGGACACAAAGTAAAACAAAAATAATAGTGGCAAAGTAGTTAATGAGTTACATACTTAGAGGTCACAAAAAAAGACAATGTAAACAGAAGAAGGTTGCTAGTGTGGTAGGTAGAATACCAGAAAACTTAGAAATTCTCCATTTAAGAGCCAAGTCATGAAGAAAAGAGGAAGTACTAAATAATACAATAACCTATGTGATTAAGAAGCTAATTGAGTTCCATATTTGATGTTAAGGTCATGGAAATAGAGCAGTCGGTGATAATGAGATAGATGAGGTTATACAGATGGAAACAGTGGAAGGGGATGAAGAAACAGGGATGTCACATGTACATGAGTGTCCTCTGGTTTCTAGTCATCAGAAAGTTAGTAGAGTTTTAAAATTTTTGACCAAAAAAAATGTTATGTCGAATAGATGGTTGAAAAAAAAAAGACATAAAGTTGCCATGCTCTGAAAGTCCAAGCTTCATAGACTCTGCTCTTCTATTTATTGGCCTAAGAATAAGAAACTGATGCACAGTCTAAATAGGAGAAAGAAGCACTCCTTTCTCTTCTACAGTTCTAGAGATGAAGAGTGTGAGCTAAGACAAAGCAAATAGACAAAGCAACAATATCTCAGAGTACCTGAGAGATTTGCAGGATATAGTACCTGCATCACATTGCTGGGCAGTTAAATGATAATACTTAGAGGTGCTGACCGAAATGGTGATTTTTCAGGCACATAAGTTTTAAATGATATTAAGGATTTTGATATACATAGAATATTAATCCAGGCATAGATTTTTTTTTTTATTTTGAGCAGTATGTGGCTGTGTTTAAGGCCCTATGAACACAGAAAGTTTGAACTTAAGATGGAGACTGAGGTAAACCCAGATGGTAAGGAGAAAAAAATTATGGAAATTCCTTCGTCTTTACCTGCCTGTCTACCTACTGAAATGATAAAGCTTTTCTTCCTAGGTTTAGTACTATTCTAGATCACACCAAAAGGATACTGCTGTTAGACCATGACCTGCTGGTGGATGGTTCCCATGCTGTTGGAAATGAAAGTTCTGCTGAGGAGCAAAGATCCAGCAGTCATTCTTGTTGTCTCCCTGCAGGTCAGTGAGTGAAGAAGAGGGACTAAAAGACTGTCCATTAACTCAAGTAGCTAAAGATGAGCCTTTTTATCTGTCTCTCATTAGCTATGGCATCATGGTAATTCATTTCAACTACATAATTTTCTACCTGTGAAATGATTTTATGAGTGTTCAATTTGTGTTTTATAATTTATGTAAGGTGATTTACACCTGTGTTTATGAGAGGATGAAGGACATCCACACTTAAGGGAATAATGTTGACCAGTTATTAAAATCTAAACTGGCATGCTGGTTTTCAGTCACAGAACACATTACGGTAAGGGGCTTAGTTAGGGTTTCTATTGCTGGGAGGAGACCATAACCATGGCAACTCTTATAAAAGAAAACATTTAATTGGGTGGCTTACAGTTCAGAGGTTCAGTTCCTTATCTTCATGGTGGGGCACTGCAACATGCAGACAGACATGATGCTGAAGAGATAGTTGAAAGTTTTACACCCTACACTAGCAATATTAAGTGGTCTTCGACACTGGGCATGGCTTTAGCTCATATGAGACCTCAAAGCCTGCCTCCACAGTGACACATTTCCTCCAGCAAGGCCACAGCTAATCCACAAGCCACACCTCCTAACAGTATCACGACAGGTACATTTTAGCACTAGCAAAAAACACTTTAATTCAGTTTTGTATGTCTCAGACTGGGAAGAATAGTGACATGATCCTCCACAAAAAAAAAAAATGATATTATTGCAAATTTTGGTAGTTTGGAAGACAATGGCCTCTACAAGCTCATGTATTTAAATGTTTAATCACTATGGATACAGTGGAAAAGTTAGAAAGAATTAGAAGGATCAGGAGATGTGAATTTGAACTTTCAAAAGCCCAATCAGTCTCTCTCTCTCTCCATCCCTCCTGCCTATGATTCAGGATATAGCTCTTCTCTTCCAGCACCATGTCTCCATTCCTTCTGCCACACTCCCTCCATAATGATAATGGACTAAGTCTCTGAAACTGTAACAAGCCCATAGATAAATGCTTTTAAAAAAAAGTTGCCCTATCATGATGTCTGTGCATAGAAGTAGAGAACTAAGACACAAATCTTGTTCTTCTCTCACTGATAATTATGTGTAGAAGTTAAAATTTCTAGCATTTTCACAGGCTCACACTTAAGAATCAGACATGTTCAGAAAATGTATAGTCAAGTTTATAGATGCATTAATAGCCTCGCCATTGCATTGTATGGTGGTATAAAAGAAAAATGGCAAAAATATTTCCAGTTATTACAATAAAGACTGATTGGCTATCAATCAGTTGACTTTGGTGTCTACTATTGCTTACTATGTCAGGTGAGTTGAAGAATAATATGCTAATTTGATTCAACAGGAACATAAATGAAAGATTAAGAGTAAAGAATACAAGGTAGGCTACTGATGGACCTTGAGTAGAATTTGAAAGAACATGTTGTTATATGCCTTCCAGGCCCTCAGTATCAAGTAAAACTAGCATATGTTCTTGTTTCTGGGGATGAGGTGACACCACATCCAGATCCCCTTGGTGTGAGGCTGCACGGTAAAGCCCAGAGAGAAGCCTGCAGCGTGGGGATGAAATGGGGAGATAAACAGCAAGTGCTTCCTGAATCTTATTGAGATTAACGTATTTACCACATATAGGAGCCCTACCAGTTACAAGTATTATTTTACTTGTACAAGCCTAGAAAAAGGAAGGGCCAAACATCCAATGCTAATCAGTCATTCATTTCTACCTTAGACAACAATGGACATTTGCTCTTAAAGTAAGTTGACTTTCTCTACATATTTATTCTAGTAAAACAGACTTATACCTTTGAATTAGGAAGTAATGGGAGTATGAGAGGAATCTGTGAGAAGATTCCTAATTGAGAAAAGAGCAAGTGTGATCAACACAAAGTATGTTACATCATGCAATTCTCTGACTTTTTTTCTCACCTTTGCTTGCAGTGGGAGTGGACAGGGCAGACTCAACAAAGTTTTCTGCTTTCCAGCCAGCTTGTTCATCAGGTATGATATTCCTATGTGGTATAAACCCACTATCATCACCACCACCACCACCACCACCACCACCACAGACTGCTTGTTAGCAGACAAGATATCCAGTGCTTCCTGCTTGGATCAGAGGTCTCAATGAGGCATACTGGGCCTGGCATGTGATTTCTGAGGACATTTCTGCAGGACTCTTAAGTTTGCAAGAAATGACAAACAGGAAAATGTTCTGTGTCTGTTAGAAATATTCAACTCAATGACATGGACCTAAGAATACAGTAGTGGCATACATACCTTTGCTAGGCACCTACCCAACTACCTGAATCTACCTAGGCTATGGATCTTGGAGGGGACTCTACTTCTGTCACATTACTAAGCCAGCATAATGCTTAACTGCATTTTATATATTTATCTTTAAACCACTTATAAATGCAGTTCTCAACCCTGATCAAAAAAACCTTTCTTTGAAACACATGGAGAGCATTACAAAAAACTACATCCAATCAAAGTCCAGAGAATAAATGATGCTGTGGTGCCCAGCCCAGACTGATATATCTGCAATGTAATTCCTGACCCAAAGTTCAGAAAACATCATAGAAAAGGGAGTGTGGAGTATAAAAAGATTTAAGACTCAGAAAGCCAGGAAGTCTGATGTGAGACTGAGGTTCTAGAAATGTCAGGGAAACTAGAAAGTCTCAACAACTTGGCTGTTTAAACAAGACTCAAAGAATTAGGACACCAATAGCTAACATCAAGAGAGAAAAAAAACCTCATGGAACCTGAACCCTAAACAACACAGCATAGACAGCTAAGGAACACTGAGATTGGAAAAAATAGTGTCTCCCACACAAGAACTGTCCAGTTGACTATCTAATACTAAGTGCTCAGTTCTGATAGAAGATTATATCTATAAATTCAGAAATATCTCTCTCTCTCTCTCTCTCTCTCTCTCTCTCTCTCTCTCTCCCCCCCCCCTCTCTCTCTCTCTCTCTCTCTCTCTCTCTGTGTGTGTGTGTGTGTGTCTATATATCAAGAATGAAAAAAGAGGCCATGGATTTGAGAGAGAGCAAAGGATGATTCATTAAAAAGTTTGTTGAAGAGATGAAGCAGAGAAATGGTACAACTTTTGCACTTAATATAAGCCTATGACACTTACTAGAAGATTCAGATAAATTTTTTAAAGTAGAAACAAGAAAGTCACAAACCAGTGAAAACCTTCAAACTTTCTTGGTACAAGAAAAAGATGCATCAGAATGATATCAAACCTATGAACAACTACCAAATCCATGGAAGCATGAAATGAATGTATTTCATGTCTTGAAAGTAAATAATAGACAGTCAAAGGTGCTACCATCATCAATATTTCTATTAAAATTGGTGGAAAATGGAAATATTTTAAGACAAACACAAGTTCCACTAATTCACAGCAACTAAGCTAAACAGCTGAAATTTTTAAGGAGTACTAACACAGAGGAATAAGAGAAAAGGAGGAGGAAGAGCAGAAACCATTTCACAAAAGAGAACACAGGAAGGAATACATTTAATGAAAGTAGCAGATGAACAAAAGGTAAGTGGTAATAAATTAATTGTGCTTAACTCTGCAATCCACCAAACACCCAAGACTATGGGGAGGAAACAAGGCCTGTTAATTAATTTAGGAGCCAGAGCAGCAAACAAAATAATGTATAATAGCAAACTCTTCTTAACCATGACCATAAATGCAAAGGTCTTTGATCTTCAAGTTACAAGATTGAATGACTTAGTAAGTGGCACCAGGGTTAAGGTTGTTCTTTCAGAGTGTGTTCAGTCCACAGCACTGATGTCTTGAAACTAGCCATCATGTACCCCTTCAGCCCCAGGAGATTCAAAGCCGTCTTTTAGCTTCTTCAGGCACATTTGAACACACACACACACACACACACACACACACACACACTCAGCTTATACACACACTCATATATATAAACATAAAAAAATCTTTGAAACTAGAAATACTAAATTTGTTAAACAAGAAGCATTGAGGGACCATTTCAGAATAGGCAGGACATTTCTGAATAAAATCTCACTAGCATAGGAATTGACTTCAGACATTCAAAATGAGATTACACAAGACTGAAACACTTCTACACACTGACAGAAACTAATAATAGAGTGAATACAGCCTATAGCATGGGACAAAACACCTTTGCCAGCTGTACCTCAGAACATAACATCCAAGAAATAAAGTACTGTAAAAATAAACATAAAAAACTGTGAATTCATAAATGACCCAATGAACTGAACAGTTTTTGAAAGTACACAAGACCTTAAATAATTTTGAAAGTATTCAACATCCTTAGCCATCAGAGAATATAAATGAAAACTACTTTGAAATTCTCTCATCTAGTCAGAAAGGCAATTCTCAAGAAAGCAAAGAACAGCCCAATAGTGGTGGCTCATGCCTTTAGTCTCAGCGCTCAAGAGGCAAAGGCAGGACTATATCTGTGAGTTTGAGGCCAACCTGGTCTACAAAGTGAGTTCCAGGATAGCCAGAGCTGTTACACAGAGAAATCCTGTCTTGAAACCAAAAGAGAAAAAAAGAAAAAGAAAGCAAAGAACAAAGAATGGTTTGCAGTAACTATAGAATTTATTACTTCTGGTTTGCTCTACCTAAATCCAACAGGGCCCAGGGTTGACTCTCTCCTGCTTTATGTCTTCCAGAAGGAAGGCCAGTCATGTATCTGGATCAGAACCTTTCTCTCTGAACAATGGTCCCGAGAAGCTGAAAAGCTGATAGTTTATGAAAATAAATGTCTTTATACCATATGACTTGAAGATGACAGCAGACAGACACTGAAACAAAACCAATTCAAATTACAGAGTTCATCTGTCCATTCAGTCTTATCTAATATTGCTTCTCTAGATAGCAAGTTCAAATGATAAAATCATAAAGTCAGCAATATTTTCAAAAAAGAAATTAAAAAGAAGAGATTTGCCTGTATCTTTCCCAAGTACTAGTCCTTGAAATTTGGAATTCTAAGCAAACAATGAGCATGTAAAATATCTGAATGTTTCTTGGCAGCAAGTAAAGCTACACTTGTCTGTGCAGCTTCCTGAGGGATGAGGCAGAGGATGCTATTTAAGGACAGGAAGAAATTGGTGGCTGTTGAACTGTGGGTCAGACCAATCTAAGTAGTGTTGGTTTTCTCCTTCCCATCACTACAGTGTAATGTGAGTAGAGCTCGGTGATTGTAATGTGATATCACAAATGGTGGCAAATACGTAGCTGAACTGGAACCAAGGTGTTATGGTAGTTCCAGCAGCTGCAGTATCTATGGCCATGGCAAAGGCTCTAATTACTGCAAGCAAAACTTAGCAGGAGAGGCGAACCAGAGCAGTAACGGGGAAGCTGCAAGTTTGTGATACAACAGATTTGTGGGCTCAGCCAAGCCCAGCATGGGCAGGCCTAACTGCAGCAGGGAAGACCTGTTTTAGGTACTGCTCAGGTCTGTGATAGTATTTGTCTTTTCCTAGTTTTGATTCTGTGTTTTGGAGAGTTTCTTCTGTGTTTCCTGTTTGATTTTTGAAAGTGAGAGACTGAGTAGAACAGCTGGGTGTGTAAGATCTGGGGGGAATTGGGAAGAGGGGGAACTATTTCTACAATAAAATTTTTTGAAGGTTAAAAAAAATGCACTAATTGATAATGACAATGTTAGTTTAAATAGAGTTTTGATGATTAAAAATATAATCAAGGAAATGTCACACTGTTGCCACATGAGTTTCTACTGAGGAGCAATAAAGACTGTGGCTTAGGTTAATGATTAAGAAGAAGAGCTGAGTCCCAGTAGCCTAGCACCTTAAATTATTTTAACCTAAATGTAGGGAGATGTACTTACAAGTTTTCAAAATGCATCACAGCTGAAGTGAAGCTTTATGGATTAACAAACTGTGGTATATCTACACAATGGAATACTACTCAGCAGTAAGAAAAAATGATATGCTAAAATTCACAGGCAAATGGATGGATTTGGAGAATATCCTCCTGAGCGAAGTATCACAAACTCAGAGAGATAAGCAGGGGATGTACTCACTCACTAGTGGTCTCTAAACAAACAAACAAGAAAAAAAGTCAAACATGCCCAAGCAGCAAACCACAACCAGGGACAGCTTGGGATCAGAAACACCCTGGACTGACCCTTCCGATCCCACTCCATCTATAGGAACACCTGACTCACTCTTGAGGGAAGGGGGACAAAACTGGATTTGGCCAGGAGTGAAGACTGATCCTAGCATTATTGGGTCAGTGGGACCATAGGACTGTCTGCTCCCTGCCCAGGGAGGGGATGGGGAGTTGCAGAGAAGAAAAATGACCAGATGTGGTGGGAGGGGGAAGAGACCTTGAATAAGGATATACAGGGATGGAAAAAAAATTCAGAGGAAAAGCTGAACACAAAGAAAATATATGTATAGCAATCTTATTTGCATTTCCACCCTTGATAAGCCATGCTTATGATTCTTATCCTCTGTATAGTTATTGTTAACTCTTCCGCATTTTAAATTCTTTTTACAGTTTTTTTTTTGATAAATACAAAATAAAGAAGGAAAAAAAAAAAGAAAAAAAAAATAAAGGACTGGTTTGGCCTATGTAGAGCACCATAGAAGTGGGTGGAGGATCAGAGCACAGGCAGGTAGAAGGGGGATGGAGTTAGTCAGTCTCCATCCGACCCCTGAAGAAGACAGACATGTAAGAAACCAGGTGAGCTGCAGGCTGAGCCACTTGGCGGGAAGATTAATAGAAATGGGTTGATTTAAGATGAAAGAGCTAGCTAATAATGTGCTTAAGACATGGGCCAAACGGTATAAAGTAAAAAAAAAAATAATAACTGTCAGATAGCTTAGATGTAAATAAAAAGAAAGAAAATAAGATAATCTAAAGTTTAAGACAAGAGGTAATCTTTAAGGAGGACGGAAAACAAAGCATCCCAATTATTACTGTCTTGGCTCAAAACCATCTGATGCCCTCTTCTGACATGAAGGTACACATGCAGAGCACTGGCATACATAAAATATAAATAAAACTTAAAAAGTATTCTTTGACATTTTCATGCATGTATATGATAATATGTTCATATTATACTCATTCCTTCATCCCTTCTTGTCTTTCTCTCATTCCAACCCCTACTTCTGTCACCAAGCACACATCCATCCCACTTTCATGTCTTGTGTGGTATTGGTTCTGATTTGTGACTCACTGGGTATAAATAGGGTTACTTGAGAGGCCAAGAGGAGGGAGGTACCCACTGGAGCATGAGTATTTCATCAATAATTCACCAAAGAAAATTACTTTCTCTCCAGCCGCTCTAAACTGGTTCACTGGGCAGGGCTGACCCCATGAGCTCCTCTTCCTGTGACTGACTGTCTACTGGCTCAATCTTGTGTGAACCCTGTGTCACCAAGAAAAGGTCTTTTAAGCCTTTGAGTATCATGGCCCTGTCATACCTGTAGGACAGGTTTTCATAAGCCCCATCCTCAGTGTCTGGCTATGACATTCTTTGAGCTCCCTTTGTGGGAAAGCAAAGTAGCCTCTAGCACGGGGCAGCATGCCACGTGCCAACTAGGAAATATTGCTGACAAATTATCCCTTCTCATTGAGTAAATCTACAGCAGGAAGTGTCATCTCGGCGCTCTAGTCCCTTGCAACATTCTTGCCTGCACATACTCAGGTCTGCTTCCTAAATAATAAAATAATATGCTTTTCTACAACTTTGTGGATAGGAAACTTTTGTTGGTCAAACTTAATTTGCCTCAAATACAAGTTAATTTTCTATCTACTTTCCAAGCCTATCCAGAAAAAGAAAGTTGTTACCTCCTATAGATAAGTTTGAATGTGTTAGTTGCGAATGATTCATTTCAGAGTCTATGTAAAATTTTCCTATTGATAAATAACTTACTAATCACTAATAAAACATAAAGATGCAGAAGAATACATGCTGTAAGGTTAATAGCATTTTTAGCTTATTGATGAGGCATAAGGTTACATTTAATCGTACACTTTGCTTAGCATTGTGAATATTTTCATCAAAAATGTCTGAATTGTAAGAAGTAATTTCCCCTGTGAGAAAGTAAACCACATATTTTAAGAAATGTATTTTTATTTATTTGTGTATGTGTCAATGTGTATTGTATGGACACATGTGTACAATAGAGCCTGTATGGCAGTCAGTTCTTTCCTTCTATCATGTGGGTCCTGGTGATCAGGTAGTCAGGCTTGGTGTCAAGAACCCCTATGCTCTGAACTATTTCTCTGGTCCTCAAGGAACACTTCCTGCTAGGCATTGCTATAATCTCTAGATTAGCTGTTAGATATACATTTAAGAATTGATGATTGTATATGAACTGTATAACATCAATGTTCAATGGTCAGTGGTTCTTACAGTGAAAAACAGAGAGCAGAGTGTACTCAGAAACGTGAGATGTATTTATGCTCCTGGTTTGGACAGAAAATAGATCATTTGACACAATTGTGTGAGATAATAAAAGTGTTTTCCCTAGAGCAACTAGGAAGGTAAAGTTCTTTAATAGAAGGAGGCTGAAAATGGATGTGTGGGTCCATGTGCTAATCTACTTTAAATTATTTTAGAATACCTTAGTCTATTAGGATTACTATAATAAATCTAGAAATCATTGGTGTGGTTTGTGCAGCAGACATTGCTTTCACAATCCTATAATCTTTGGAGGACAAGATCCAGTTATTGGCAGACTAGATGTCTGGCAAGAGCCCACTTTCTGTTTATAGATGATGGTTTTTAGTTGTGCCCTTCTATGATGAAATGGAAGGACTCTAGTGTCTTGCTTCCTTTATAAGAGCTACTGTCTCATGCTCTAATCATTTTCACGGCCGTTCTTCCTAACTATGGCAGGGATTCAGTTTTAGCATATGTGTTTCAGACCATAAACATTCGAACCTATTGCATGGAGTATACGATGTCTTACAAGTATTTCAAAGATGATTCTAACTACAGTGCTTAATAAGCATGAGAATCAATTTCATGCTAAATTATTACAAAAACTGGTGATTCATCACAGCAGTATTCTTTTCTGCATTAACAGCAAAAAGTTGGCTAATTAAACTGAAGATTTATTTTAAAAAAGATTAAAATTAATGGAGGGTATGATTTTTTTTCTTTTTTTTCCTTCTTTATTTTATATTTATCAAAAAAAGAAAAAAAAACAGTAAAAAGAATTTAAAATGCGGAAGAGTTAACAATAACTATACAGAAGATAAGAATCATAAGCATGGCTTATCAAGGGTGGAAATGCAAATAAGATTGCTACACATATATTTTCTTTGTGTTCAGCTTTCCCTCTGAATTTTTTTTCCATCCCTGTATATCCTTATTCAAGGTCTCTTCCCCCTCCCAACACATCTGGTCATTTTTCTTCTCTGCAACTCCCCATCCCCTCCCTGGGCAGGAAACAGACAAAGATGTAAACTTTCATGAACAGAACCCATGGCAAAGAAGCATAATAATTCATGATAGTTATGTTCTCTGATCTGTAGCTATTGTCCCATGTCCCTCACTCCACAGAGAATGCTACCTGTTGTCTGGTGTCCACATCAGAGAAGGCACAGAACCTACATATGTCTGCCTCGGACCCATCTTTACTTCATGAATGTAAGTCTCTTGCCATAGGTGGCAGGTGGACAAAATTCCTTTCTTCTTCCCTAAGCAATGCTTCCTTACATGGTAATTTTAGTCTGAAGACCAGGAAGCTGATGGGACTATGCATACTGTCTCCCCAGCTTTCTTGCTTTCTTCTTTCTATTGTTCTCAAAAAAACTTGCGAATTATTTTTGTTTGCAGTAACCCACCCTACCTCCTCTCTCCAGGCATGGGCTAGAACACTGAGATGTAACTATTTCTTTGCATTTCTAAAAATTTCTCTCTCCAAATTTCAAAACACAGGAGAGGATTTTAATGAATCAGTTTTTTTGCAATATTGAAACTCACCCTAACGGGTCACAAGGTAGCACTTTGAACACTTGCTACACACAAAGCCTAAGAAAATATCCCAAGCAATACATAAAAGTAGTATTTGTTCTGCCTAGAAAATTACTGAGAAAGTGGTTAAAATTGACATTTCATACCATCAAAACAATAATTATTCATGAATTTTCTAATGTGTGAGAAGCCTTTGGCTTGGAAAATTCATCCATAAGACAAGTGATGACTGATGCTTTTGTTGTTTTTCTCTCGCTGTCATCTCTTCTTATTTTAATTTCAGGCCAATAATAACCTGTCTGTGGCCTCATATTCCTACTGCAGACAGTGCATATTTTGAGGATTTGATGGAGAAGCAGAGTATTTCCCACATCTTTGTATTACTCAGCTTTTTCTGTTGTGACAAAGAAATTTAAGGAAGAGTTAATTAGCCCTGTACCTCATATTTTACCAGCTTCTGATATAATGAATGCTTGCAAACTGTGTCAAGGATGTATGCTAACAGATAGGGTTTCTTTCTAGTCCTCTCAATCTCTTTTATCAATTGACTTATTTCATTCTGTAACATTTCAGATTTCTTTCTGAATCCTTCAACAACAGATCTTCTTGTGCCTGTAAAAGGAAAAATCCTTCATTATTGGTAGGCAGAAAATATTTTCAGCAACCTTAGCTTAAGTATCTGTTTCACTGCCACTGCAGAAGGGTCTTTATATCTCAAGACATTTGTACATAACAATAGAAGTACACATGGTTTATACATATTTAGAGGGAATTTTTTGGCAATCTTTCTCATGAAGAACGAGAGTTATATCCCAATACACAAAAGAATTGCCTTTTGGGAGAGAATGCAGTAGGCAGACAAACTGAAATGATTCGTCATTCCAAGGAGATGTCTCTTTGATTATTTAATGAATTATGAGAGTCCCAACCTTGTATAGAACACTGGCTATTAACTCTAGGATGGGACAGATAATTTATTTTACTCCAGCTTACAAGAAGAATAAAACAGGCATGGACATAAATAGAGCAATTTATTAGATTGTGTAATGTTTTATTTTATTGTATTATTTTATTTTAAATTTAATTAATGAATCTCCCTTTATGCATGGGTGAGCACATGTGTAGGTACATGCATATGTTTGTGTTTGTACATGTCTGTGGAGACATAGACTCTGTGGTGGCACTGAAAGTGAACCACAATATGCAGTATTTGATTTCCTGTGCCTTGTTTATTTCCATGAACATAATGTCTTCCAGATTCATTCATATTTTCAAAATTGACATTTTTAAGACTGAAGAGTGATTCATCATACTGATAGGAAGTGGATGACATATATGTGATAGGTAATTTAGACAGATAAATGATAGAAAAATAGCTAGATGATACATGGTTAGGTAGATGTAGATAATAGGTAGCTAAAATAATATAATATAGTTTCATTACTTAGTTGTCAAAGCACTATGGTTCTGGCATTAAAAAACATACATGTAGAATAAGAGAAGAGAATTGAGAGCCAAGACATGATGAAATTACATCTCTGTATTATACTTTCCACATAATAACACTAAAAATTTATTAAGCCTAAGATGTGGCTTGTTTCAGAGAAAAGCCATGTAGCATTGACTTTTTGATGATGCATTACATTTAGCACCAAAAGCAATAGCAAATATATAAGTGAAACTGTAGCCAACCATAAATTTTCTGTACAGTAAAGGAAGCATGTGATAAATGAAAAGAAACATGTAGACTATCTTTGGGAACCATATACCTATAAGGTGTTAAAATGTAAAGAAGATGAAGAACACTCACAACACAATAGAGAAAACTAGAATGCTTAAAATAACGTGCAATTGCCCTGAAAAGACAGTTTTCAAAATAGGAAATTCAAATGGCCAGTGTACTCAGCTTTACTAATCATTCATGAAACAACAAATCAAAACCACAATGGGGTGTCATCTCATTCTTGTGACTGTGCCTATTAAAATAAGCTCAAACATTTTAACCAAGTTGCCAAAAAAACTTGTAGATCTTTTAGAGAAGTGAAAACTGGCAGAGTCATTATGCAAAACAGTATAAAGATCCTTCAAAAGGCAAATTTCTAATATCCTATGGCTGACTTGCCAAATCTGCAAATGAGTGGGTATTGTGGTCATAAGCAATGTGTTAGGTCACCCAAGCATTATACTTATCCAGTGCATGACGGTGAAAAGCATAGGTACTTGGTTTATATACCCTAAAAACTAAACTGGTAATTTAGCCAAGTTACTGGAAATGACTCCTGGTGCCAGAACTGAATGCTAGGTGTGTGCCAAGCATGAACTTGTCTTCACTTTGATGAACTCTACCAGTGTCTAGAGTTACCACTCTAGCAAAACTTTGTAAGCCAATGTTTCTGTCATTCCTCACCTTCACTCTTTTTCTGGGCACTTGCTGGGCACTTCCTGGCGTCCAAGTAGAGGCTGTGCCCGCCAAAAACAGAGAAACTTCCACATGAAACACTCTCCCTCGGGGGACTCTGCAAGCTTTTCTAGCTCAGCCTGTCAGTGACTGACAGATGCTGTTTCATTCTGTTGCATAAAGGCTTCCTTTCTTTCTTCTATGGCAGCCTGATCATTGAAGATGGAAGACAAAAGAAAGAAGTTGTTAGAAGTAAGGTGTGGTGATGTGAAAAAACCCATAAGGAGTGGCAGGCAGGCCCATAAGGAGTGGCAGGCACTATTAGGAGATATGGCTTGTTGGAAGTAGGTATGATCTAGTTAGAGGAACTGTGATACTGTGGAGGTGAGCTTTGAGGTCTCTTATGCTCACTATAGAGTCTGTCATAGTTCAGTTCCTATTGTGTGAAGATCAAGATGGAGAGCTCTGAGTTCCTTCTCCAGCATCATGTCTTCCTGTATACTACCATGCTTCTCACCATGATGATAATAGACTAAACCTCTGAAACTATAGGGAACCTTCAATTAAATGCTTTTCTTTATAAGAGTTACATGGTCATGATGTCTCTTCCCAGCAATAAAAATCCTAACTAAGATGAAGAGTGCCACTGTGATTGTCCTGGATGAAGCAACGAGAAAGCCTCGGAGTGGACTGGGGAAGGAGAAGGATAAGGAGATTAGCTTTAGTCCCAATCTGGTCGATTCTGTATGAATTCTGGAAAGTCTAATTTCCTTGAGTTCATACCCAGCAGCTATGAAACTGAGTTGGAAGGCATGATTCTATTTCCTCTGAAAATGGGGGTTGATGTAGCTGACAAACCAGTTCTTCAGAGCTGAGGTAAGTTTAAATCTCAGAAGAGATTTAAACACTCATGTATACTTTCACTGGTTATTTGAATGTTGGGATGCCAGAACAGGTATGTTTTATTTATTTATGTGGTTTTTTGTGTTCATAAATAATATCCTGATACATTTCTTCAATATTAGCTAAGAGATTTTTGTCCTTCATGGTTAAAATTCAGACAAATGGAAGACCAGAAACTCTAGGATAAGCCACCTTTCGTTTGTTAGGTCAAGATACAACCCTGAGAGCTGCTTCTTGCTGTCAATGATTTTATCACCCAGGGATAGTGATAACTGGGATCATAATCCTTCGATGAAATTACATTACATCACACATTGTGATCTCACCACCCAAGCCTTCAAAATGTAAGTTTTGTCTTCCTGTGGCAGAAAGAGAAATCAGAACATCTAGAAAAAACGTAAAGAACCTAGTGTTTTCTTATGTGATGATAAATGAAGAGGTCTTCTCCAGGGCTACAGATCAGAGCTAAGTCAATCTGATATCATATTTTATGTTTTCAGTGCACCTAGTAAAGACCCACACACCCTGCTTTACTGATCTCTGAACTTTGAGCTAATAAAATACATATTGTTTCAAAGTACTAAGTACATGGTAGCTTGTTTCATAGCAATAAAAATAATCAAATACTATTTTCTCTAGAAAGGGTAAATTCTAGTCCAGAGTCAAGTTACCCATAAAAATTCTAAGGAGAGAGATCCAGACCAGGAGATCAAAAAGTGGAGTCTAATGTTCTATCAGAAGGGCAAGGATCATGTAAGACTGTGCTAAGATGTATTACCACTAGCTTCCGCTGGAACTCCTGCTCATCACCCTTGAAGAAGTGTTCCATGAAGACAGCAATGGCTTCCTTCTCATAGGCTGCATACACATCCAGCAGCTCTGGAGTGTGTCTGTGGGGAACCTCACTCTCTGGGCCATCTGCTTACTGTAGTGCTCAGCTGCCCTCTGCACAGCGGCTGAGTTCTCAAGCTGGGCCAAGGTCATCACTGCATTCTCCAAACAAGGCACAGTCCCACTATTGATGGCATCCACGTAGGTCTTCACCAGAGTCCCCAGACCTCAGAAAAACACCATTAAGAAATGGAAAGTCCTCACTAATGCTTTCTATATGTTTTAGGCCTAGCATTATCAAAAATGACAAAATTCTTTCTATTTTGAATTTCTCTTCTCCTTTTACTTCTTCTGTATCTTCTGTTCTCTTTCCACATCCTCTCAGAACTAATATCTAATGAAAATGGGCTTTTTTCCTTTATAGCTCTCAAATTTAATACATTAAAATAATTAATGATTATAACCAAGAGATCTCCTGGCTTCTTGGGGAGGGGGAACACTCTACCATACAAATAAAATAAAAGTTTGTTGGAAAAAAGTAAATTTTATCTTAGGTGAGACTAAGTTCTAAACTAACATGCAAGTTCCATTAGAAAAAAACAAACAAATATCAGAAATTTGAAGACAGAATATAGAACATGGAACCAATCATCTAAGCAGAGGCAAAGCATGACTACACAAGCAGAAAATTTATAACACTTGGCATGGTTACATGTGTTTCTCAGATTGCATGGAAATCTTCACTGCTGTGTTTTGAGCAATGTCTGCCAAAAAATAATCTGTATTTTCAAACTGAGATACTGTTCCTGGGGAACTCCAAGTTATCTTACACCTTTCTGTTAGTCATTTAGATGTCTTTATGATATTAGTTGTGTGAGACCCGCTAGACCTCAGTAAACACTCATGTATAGAAAGTTCAAGTATGGAACATGTATTGTGATCTGAACATTTGTTTCTCCATATTCCTTTACTTAAGCCACATCTAAAGGAGTTGACTGCATATCAACTTGTGGTCCTGTCCTGATGATTGGTGGATGTCCCTAGCCAAGAACTGTGAGTCTACAACCTCAGAGTGAAGTGTACCCCCAGCCTTTACCTGGGTTCTGTTGAGAGAAATATGCTGCTTGGGTAGCAGTGAGGAGTCTTCACCTGACTAGGCTCATTTAATGGGCTTCCTCCTGCTCCAGGCTCCTTGGAACAGACACTGTTAGAAGCTGCAAAATAACAGCCACCCAAACACAAGTTTTGATAAAGAGAACTGAAATCAAGACCAAGCTCCTTCCGTAATGAATCAGTAGTTGGGAGAAAATGAGCAAAATAAGGAGTTTGTGACCTGAGCTGAGCTGAGCTAGAGGAATTTTCCAGGTTCCTCTGTACTTTCTGAACTTTCTGCAATCTAAAATTTTACATCTCTGCAATATAAACTTTTTTGAGTTCTGAAAAAAGCTATACATAGAAAAATCTATTCTATAAGAGACTCCTTTTTATAAATTACTTAAAATACTATATATGTGAACTGAACATGGTGAGGCATGTATATGTTGCATCATATACATGTATATGCATGTTGGAGGTACATACAGGAGAACAGGTAATACAAGACCATTCATAGCTATGCAGTAAGCCTGAAACTTTTATTGGCTACATGAAATTTTGTCTCCAAGTGTGAGTGCATGCATGCTATATTACTTATTCTCCATTCAGGAGACTATTTCCTGTATAGGAGTTCTCTTTTCATTTATTTTGAGACAAATTTATGTTCACTACTACATATACCAGGCTGAATAGATTATGAGATTATAAGGATCCTGCCATTTCTGCCTCCTGTCTCAACATAGAATCAGTAGAATTAGAGATTTCACATGGTATCTGGAAATCCAAATTCAGTATCTCATGGTTGTGTGACCAAAGCAGACCTAGATGTAGCTCAAAAAGACTTCTTCCCTTTATCAGTGAGGAGGGCTTCTTAGAAACAAGTTAAATTTTCAGTCACGAAAAAAAACACTCTTTCATATACACTTAATAGTCAGAGAATCTTCACCCCTCTATTCCCTTGACTGTGCTAGTAAATCAGTACTAGCACAACGTAAATAATAACCAAAAAAAGAGTGATTACCATAGCCTTATAGATATTTTGCAGGTGACATTATAAACAAGCTATAACCAGACTGACTTATAAGTTAATAGGGTCTCAGATGAGCCACAAAACAGATACTATTTTATTATTACATACATTCATATTATCATTAACTATCCTTAGTTCTGGTTAGGTCAAAGTCCTTTTAATTAATATGAGTATTTATTTGAGCTCAATGTTTTTTCTTGGTCATGAGAAATGACTACATCTCCCTACTGGATTAGCAAAACAGACCATGTGACTTGCTATGTAAGTGAATTGTAAGTCGAAGGTACAGAGTTCTTAAAGGCATTTCAGATTCTCACCATTTCAGTTTTTTTTTCCTACTTTCTATTCCATCATAAGAAATGGAAAGCTCACATACAAATTGTTCTATTCAAGTGATCACAAAAGCCATAAATCCAAAGCTTACAGTTGAATCTAATCTAAAACTCAATGTATATCTTCTGTATTTAACTGAGTTAAATGAAAAAAGAAATATGCATTGCTTTGCACAACCCATTAATATATTTAGAGTTTTATTGTGCAATATTACTGCAGCCAAGTCTGCCTAGAAAAGGTTATGCCTCTCTTTAAAATAGATGCTGATTGCCCAGACCTTTTACTCTTCTGGATGGCTAGTCCTCAATTCTGGCTTTCTTTGTTTGGACAAGTTTATGGGATAGTATAGAGAACTTACCAACTGAGGCAAATCAGAGAATGCAAATCTGTAAGTATCAGAAGGTGTGATTCTTTTTGTTGGCAAGGAAGAAATTCTAAATAGATGCCAACTTTTTCCCTTCTCTCCTCCCAAACCAGACACTGGAAGGATTTCTCACAAACAACTCACACTGGAAGGATTTCCCACAATTCACACTAAAGGATTTCTAATGAAGATTTTTTTTTCATATAGCTTTTACCATTTACTTAAGAGACACTGGCACTTAAAAGAAGTATAAAAAACTCTTGAACTGCTTGCATCCTAGGTGTCATTATTTATGTAGCACTTTAGTTGAGAAAGATGCATCTACTTTTCAAATTTTTGCTTTTCTTTCTTATAGTGTTCTATATAATATGGATGATTTACTAGAGAGAGAGAAAGAAGATATATGTGAGTATAAAAACAAATTCTCCTCTTAAAAATTTGTATGCCACTAGGCCCAGGGGTCCATGTTGTGCCCCTCACCTCCACCCCCACCCATTGCTTCTCCAGTTCAAAGCCATCAGGGAAGATTCCTACAAGCAGCCTTTTCATCAACATCTCTGATCAGATCCTAAAGTTTATAAGTCCTACTCTTTCCCCCAAATCCAATCATCCTTATGTGACCTCACTCGGTCCCTGAGACACAGAATCCTTCAGCTCCAATTCGACCAAGAGGTAAGTAACCCTTCTCCCAGCCAAAGGGCCTAGTCTCTAGGAAGAAGACCCAGGGACACAACTCATGCCCAGTGCCCAATGCAAGAATACATAACAACAACATTAAGAGCAACATGACACCATCAGAACTTGACTGTTCTACAACATCAATACTAGAGCATGCAATGTAGAAAAAGCAGAAGAAAACAAGATTAAAAATAACTTTATGAAGAGGATAGAAACCTTTAAAGAAGTAAAAAATTTCTTTAAAGAAACAAGAAAAGGCAAACAAAAAATAGAACAAGCAAATAAGTTCTTTAAAGATGGCCAAGAAAAAGCAATCAAACAGGTGAAGGAAATAGTTGAAGACATGAAAATTAAAATTTAGAATCAATAAAATAATACAAACAGAAGGAATTCTGAAAATGAAAAATCTGATTAGACAAACAGCAACTACAGATACAGTCACAACCAACAGAATAAAGAGATGGAAAAGAGAATGTCTGGCATAGAAGATATAGTAGAGAAAAGAGATTCATCAGTCAAAGAAAACATTAAAGCCAAAAAAATTATTTTTTAAAAAATGCAGGAAATCTGGGACACCCTGAAAAGGCAAAAACTAAGAATAGTAATAGAAGAAAAATAATATCTCTAAGGCACAAAAAATATATTCAGTAAAAATTATAGAAGAAAACTTTTCCATCCTAAAAAAATGCCTATGAAGATACAAAAGCTTACAGAACACCAAAGAGACTAGACTCTCCCCAAAAGTCCCCTCACCATATAAAAATCAAACCACTAAACATATAGAATACAGGAAGAATATTTAGTGCTGCAAAGTAAAAAGTGGCTAGTAATTTATAAATGCAGACCTATCAGAATAGCATCCGACTTGTCAAAGGAGACTCTGAAAGCTATATAGTCCTGGACAGATGTTATGCAAACACTAAGATACTACAGATTCTAGCCCACATTACTATACCCAGCAGTACATTCAGTCACTATAAACTGAGTAAATAAATATTCCATGACAAAAACATTTAAACAATGTCTATTTACAAATCCAGTCCTACAGAAAGCACTAGAAGAAAAACTGACATCTAAAGTTATTAGATATACTCATTTTCATGAGTATATGAATATATGTGTATATACTCATGTGTATATATAAGGATATACATAGGCAATAGAAAATCCCACAGCAACAAATCCTATAGAAGGGAAAGACACACATATTACCACCAAAAAAATAAAAGGAATTGACAGTCACTGGTTATTCATACCTCTTAATATCAATGGACTCAGTTGGCCTACAAAAAGACACAGACTAACAGAATGAATATAAAAACAGAATCCATCCTTTTGCTACATACAAGAAACACACCTCAACTTCAAAGACAGAGTAAAGGGTTGGGAAAAGACTTTCCAATCAAATGGGCTTAAAAATAAAGCTGGCGTAGCTAACTTAATATTTAACAAAATAGACTCCAAACTAAAATCAAGCAAAGGAGATTGGGAAGGACATTACATATTCATCACAGTAAAAAAAATCCATTAAGATAAAGTCTAAATTCTTCACATTTATTCCCCCATTACAAGGGCATCTACAAATGCAAAAGAAACATTACTAAAGCTTAAATCACACATTAAACCCCAAACACTAATAGTGGGAGAATTCAACATACCACTTTCACCAATGGACACATCTGCCAGACAGAAACTTAACAGAGAAATAAGAGATCTAACAGATGTTATGACTCAAATGGACTTAATAGATATTTTCAGAACATTCCAACTAACAACAAAAGGATACACCTCCTTCTCAGCACCCCATGGAACCTTCTGTAAGACTGATAACATACTTAGTCACAAAGCAAATCTCAACAGATCAAAAAAAAAAAAAAAACTTTGTAATAACCCCTTGTATTTTATTAGATTAAAATGGATTAAAATTAGAATACAATGACAACTACAGAAAGCCTACAATCTCATGGAAATTGAATGACACTCAACTGAGTCACAACTGGGTCAAGAAAAAAAAATGGCACGTTATCAAAGACTTCCTAAAATACAATGAAAATAAATGTACAACATACTCAAACTTATGGGTTGCTATAAAAGCTTTTAAGCTACTAAGTTAACAGTGTTAGGATATAACTCAGTGGTAGGAAGCTTGACAGGTATGCACAAGGCTTCCCAATTTGCTTCCCAAAACTGACTGATAAAATAGCAAAATATTCAGTGTGTATAAAACATTTTCTTTTTTTTTTCTTTTTTTTTCTTTTTTTTTCTTCCTTCTTTATTTTGTATTTATCAAAAAAAAAACAGTAAAAAGAATTTAAAATGCAGAAGAGTTAACAATAACTATACAGAGGATAAGAATCATAAGCATGGCTTATCAAGGGTAGAAATACAAATAAGATTGCTACACATATATTTTCTTAATCAAAACAACTTTGAGATACCACCTAACACCTGTTAGAGTGGCTAAGATAAAAGGCACAGATGACAGCCTATGCTGGAGAGGATGCGGTGCAAAGGGAACACTCCTCCATTGTTGGTGGGATTGTAAGCTTGTTCAGCCACTTTGGAATACAATATGGAGGTTTCTCAGAAAATTGAGAATCAATCTCCCCAAGGAC
>PVIH01017258.1:9546-42572 GCA_004025045.1 Sigmodon hispidus | reverse complement strand
CTCTTGAGGGAGGGGGGAAAGAACTGGATTTGGCCAGAAGTGGAGACTGATCTAAGCATTATTGGGTCAGTGGGACCATAGGACTGTCTGCTCCCTGCCCAGGGAGGGGATGGGGAGTTGCAGAGAAGAAAAATGACCAGATGTGTTGGGAGGGGGAAGAGACCTTGAATAAGGATATACAGGGATGGAAAAAAAAAAAAAAAATTCAGAGGGAAAGATGAACACAAAGAAAATATAGGTGTAGCAATCTTATTTGTATTTCCACCCTTGATAAGCCATGCTTATCATTCTTATCCTCTGTATAGTTATTGTTAACTCTTCCACATTTTAAATTCTTTTTACTGTGTTTTTTTTTTTTTTTGATAAATACAAAATAAAGAGGGAAAAAAAAAAGAAAATGTTGATGACAGCAAGAGCTGTGGTTGGTAATTAGAAGAAATTATGAATTACATTAAGGCATTGTTATAAGCATTTAGTAAGTAAATAATTGTTTCTATTGTTTCTGATAAATTTAAATAATTGTATCTTTTTGTTATTTTTCTAGGTTCGAGGTCTTGAGTTTTCTCATGCTGTGCTATAATTCAGCTATTGTGTATATGCCTGCCTCATCTTACCAATCTCTTTGTCGAATGGGTTCCAGGTGAGAAGAGTAATTTTTATTATTCTTCATATTCATATAGTTATTTAGGAAGTATTATATATGCCAGGCTATCTAACTCCTGGTACATTAGTAAATAAAATTAATGGAACTTACAATCCCATAGGAATAAACATTTTAGGGTCTGGAGAGATCACTTAGCAGTTAAGATCATTGACTTCATATGCACAGGATGGGTTCACCTCCCATTATCTACACAGGGGTGACCTAAGCTATCCTTGCCCAGGTGCAAGTGTTCCACTGTCCTCTTCAGGATTCTGGTACTGCACTCATGTAATTGCACATACACACATGCAGACAAAACACTTATGTACATAAATAATTAAAACTATGAAAAGATTATTTTAACATTAAATAGAATATTTCCTGCTGAACAAGAAGCTAGTCAAGTCCACTAAGTTTAGGATCTTTTATCAATACACCAGATTGTTCCCTGGATGCATTGTTTTTATAAATCATGTTAAGAATTTTGAATAATCTGGGTGGTGGTGGTGCACACATTTAATTTCAGCACACTGGAGGCAGAGGCAGGTGGATCTCTGTGAGTTCCAGGCCAGCCTGGTCTACAGAGCAGGTTCCAGGACAGGACAGGGCTATGCAAAGAAACCTTGTCTTAAAAAAGAAAAAGAAATGAATAATAGACTTATATATGGAAAAAACCTTAAGAAGCATTCCTTATTCTGTTTTGTTATTTTAAAACATGGCCTCATATAGTGCAAGCTGACTTTGAAATCCTGATCTTTCAGCCTCCATTTTTTCCATTGGGATTATAGGCATGTTTCTATATTACATATGTTAACTATTGTCTGTCTGTATTGAAAAAGATTGATATTGTGCCATTTATCTGTGTGATGGTAAAGGAGTATTCTGTGTGTGTTACATATTAGTCTTTATTACTTCAGAATTTCTAAGTTAGCTTGGTTGAACTATAAATATTTGCTACAGAAAAAATATTTAAGTAAAATAAATTGTCTGAATGTCACAGAATTTTAGTTCTAAGCTTATACATTCCAAGTGACTTTTGACTTCAGAAAACTGAGCTCCCCCCACCAAGAGTTAAATCAAATATAATCCTATCCAGGCTTTGGTGGCCCATGCCTTTAATCCCAGCACTTGGGAGACAGAGGCAGGTAGATCTCTGAGACCAGCCTGGACCTCAGAGTGAGTTCCAAGACAACCAGGAATACAAAGAGATCCTGGGGGGTGGGAGGAAGGAATCATATTCAGTCCCTTTCTTTACCTACATAACAAATTCTTGGGCCAGCAAGATGGCTCAAATAGGTAAACAAGCAATCTCAGAAACCATTAAATGTCAGTTCAGTCTCCAAAACTCAGACTACAAAGCTAGATGCAGGAAAGCTCTTGTTGAAGTACAGTTGCAGAAATAACAGTGGGCGAAAAGAATTGAGTTTTCAGAAGTGATACATGTGAGAGGGCCAGGTAAATATTATGACAGCCTGTCCTGATTTGTGGCAGACAAATGGCAATTAATCACTGTTACTCCTGACAACAGGGACAAGGGAATCAGGACTTGGACTTACCTAGCCTGGGACTTGTCCATGCTTGTCCAAAAAATGAAAAAAACTATAGCCTTAACCAGCCCCTAACTAGCCCTGGCCAATTAGAATGATTGCCACTTGCTTAAGCTAGTGGTATCTAAACTGACCTAACTGCTCTGGAAACTCCATCTGCCTTTGTGTGGGCTGGCCAGCCCCAGCAGACTGGAAGCTTTCTCGAGATGATAAATGTTCTAGCTAGTTGCACATGGGTGGTGGTCTTTTGTGAGACTTCTCCGGGATCCCAACAGAATAGAAACGGAATTTGTTTTGTTTTGCTTTGCTTTGCTTTCAAAACAGGGTTTTCCTGGGTAGCCCTGACTGCCCTGGAACTCATTCTGTAAACCAGCCTGGCCTCTAATTCAGAGAGATCCACCTGCCTCTGCCTCCCAAGTGCTGGGGATTAAAGGCATGTGCCAGTTCCACCTGACACAAAACAATTTTGAAAAAGAATAAGTTCCCACAATTATAACAGCTCATAATATCACACATTTTTATGAGGCTGGAATGTAGGCATGGCTTGCCTCTGCTTGGGGTCTTTTCTTTCTTTTTGAAGATAAGGGTCTCACTGTGTGGTTCTGGCTTGGAAGGAACTCTCTGTGTAGATCATAGTAGATCATACTAGTCTCCAGCTCGTAAAAGGCTTATAAAAGATGCACCTACCTCTGCCCCTGAGTGCTGGAATTAAAGGCATGAGCTACCCACCACACCTGGCATTTTAGAGGTCTTTTAAGCCTCTAAAAAGCCAGAAAGAGCTGTGTTCTTAGAGGCTTTTTGGCAGAGTTCTATTCCTATACTTGCAGAATTAGAGGTTTCTCTATCCAGTTGGTTATCTACTGGATCCATTTTTCCTTTCTTGCCACATGGCCTCTTAACATGGGCAGCTTACAACATCACAGCTTATGACTTAACAGCTGCTTCAAAGCCAGAGTAAACTGAGAGCATCCAGCACAGTCTGTTACTTTAGGAATAGTTAGACACATAATATACTGTTGTACGAATTTTATTTGGCATTATAACAAAAACCCGGAGCCAGATATTGGGGAAGAGCTGGAATATGAGAGAGACAGAGAACAAACGCCAGCCAATTCTCACCCAGCCAACTCCTCAGGCCAAACAGGATAGGTCCTATCTCCTCACCCTGACTTGCTTATCTTTCTTTCCCACCCAGCTCTTTCAACTCTGGATCAACTTTCTTAGAGCTAGGATTAAAGGTTTGTGCTACCGGTGTCTGGCTCTGTTAGGCCTTGAACTCACAGAGAATCAGAGGCTCTCTGCCTCCTGAGTGCTGGGATTAAAGGATTAAAGTGACCCACCACTCCTTGACCTCCCGTGGCTTAGCTCCGTGGGTGGCTCTGTCCTCTGATATTTCAGACTGTTTTTATTAAATATACAATATATCACTATCACAACAGTGTACAAAAAGTGTGCACATAGTTTGGAATCCTTTTACCTTGCTATGTCGTGTTAGATAGAAGCAAATCACATGTTCTACCCTAAATGGGTAAGGTAGAAACCACCTAAATACCAGAAAGGAAAGTTTCTAGGGATCAAGAACCTGTCTGTGAGAAGTGCTCAGGTTCTGTTACTGTTCTGTTACTGAGAACAGTCTTGATTATAACAAAACTCATTAGTTTGAATAATGGGAAGAAGCTAAATTACCCTAACTTTGAGCTTACAGATTATCTTAAAATTTAGTATATTATTTTATACCACTTACAATGTTAGTGGTAAACAAGGTTCTTACCTCTAGTGTAGATTCTGTATCCCCTGGAGAACTTTTAAAAACTTTGTTCTGAACCTTGTACCTGTTTTTAATTGATATTCAAGTTTTTTCATCTTTCTTAATAGTTGCAAGTTCTTGTGTGTGAATATTAATATGATAAAATTATTTTATCATATCACATAAAAGTATAAATATCACAGCAGTTTGATGCTTATTGTCCACTGGGAGATAAGTGAGCAAGCTTCACCTGTAATAGTCTGGTTTCTCTTTTAGTGATAGACTCTTTTATAGGTGAAGCTGTACTCACATTTGTTAAGTGATCTAGACTGGATTTTTTTCTGTCTCTTGAATATTGACATTAGGGACATGTGCCAATAATTTATCAATGTAATGCTGTTTTCAACTTGTATTTTTATTACTTCATAATATTCTATATATGTGTGTAATTTTTACTTAATTGAGACTATAAGGCGCTAAAATTTTTCTTCTGAACTTACTATTATAATTAGCCTAAAACTTGATATTAATGTTATAAACACTATAAATATATATGTGTGTGTGTTTCTTGAGATAGAGGTTTTTTGTGTGTGTAGCTTTGGCTGTCCTGGAACTAGCTATGTAGACCGGGCTTGCCTCTAACTCACAGAAATCCACCTGCCTCTGCCTCCAAACTGCTGGGATTAAAGCATGTGCTACCACTGCCTGGCCTATAACTATATATCAAGATAAAGCTTTGAAAACATCTCAGTGAAACAAAAGACAGTTGTTTGTGATCTTTTGACTAGTAGTGGCTTAAACAGTCTTTGTTGTCACGGCCCGCAGAGGTGATGGCAGGTTCTGTTTGCCATCATGGCCATTCTTACACTGCTAACGCATCCTCAGATCTTCAAAAGAGGAGCTCGAAGTTTATTTGGCATCAGACTGATATGTTAAAATGAAATATAACTGACAAGAACACACTGATATAAAACAGCATGCAGAAGAGATTCAAGGGCAAGCTTGGTTATAGGAACAATAATAATTCAATCTTTAATCCTAGCAATTGAACAACGGAGGTGGGTGGATCTCTGTGAGTTCAAGGCTCATCTATGCTACATAGGGAGTTCCAGGTCAACCAGGGTTACACAGTGAGGTCCTGCCTCCAAAGGAAAGAGAGAAAATAAAGTTCATACTTCCCAGTAGCTATGGCGGGGTGGGGGGAGTCCCTTGGTCTACAGTACCAAGGAGCAGAGGTACTGATGATAGGTATATGGACAACAAATCTTGCTATCTGTGATTGCTCATGGAGGTTCCATTGTGAAAGAAACAGCCATGCTGTCCACGAGAGTCACCAGTCCTAGTGTAGGACCACACAACAAAGAAAATTAGTAGATAATAATTGTGCACATTTAATTTTGCTTACACAAAACATCAAATAAAGAATTATGGTCTCATGAACAACAGTATTTTGCAGTGTTTTTAAGATTTATATACTGTGGTGGCTCAAAACCATCTATAATGAGATCGGTGCCCTCTTCTGGCCTGCAGACAAACATGCAGGCAGAACTTATACATAATAAATAAATAAATCTTTTTTTTTTTTTTTTTTTTTTTTTTTTTAAAGATTTCTGTACTGGGGCTGGGGAGATGGCTCAGCCTCTAAGAGCTCTGGTCACTTTCCAGAGTACCTGGGTTCAATTCCCAGCACCCACATGACAGTTCACAACTGTCTGTTACTTCAGTTCCAGGGGATGTGGCATCCTCAGACATACATACAGGCAAAACCCTAGTATACATTAAAAAAAAGATTTACGTACTACCAGTAATTCTTCGCTATAATTTAAGATGGACAAAAGCTATATATTTATATGTTTGGGAGGAAGAGACGGTGTAAAAGGATGTCTGTGAAAGAGATTATTAGCAATTTGGGGAAACTTGTTGATTTTTGTATAGTCCACTAAAAAACATGCTTTATGAATAAAGGTGAGGTGTGCTTTAAAAAATTAAAGCCAGAACATCTTCTGCCTGTTCATAACTCTAGCACTTAGCATATGTCATTAGCTGAAGGGTGACTCATTGAATGTATGGTGAGGCAATCAGGAAGCCACACATTAACTACTGTATCTCCCTAGGGTTTGTGTGAGTGGGTTTCCGAGGCAACATGAGAAACAGTGGAAGGAAATCTGTGGTCGAATAGTATTAGATCCTGAATTTATGGTGCAACTTCTCACAGGAGTTTACTATGCCATGTAAGTAGGAAGAAGATAAATTTTTTACACATGGGAACATTTTATATTTCTTCTTTATCATAGAATCTTTTATTTCATGCTAGACCTTGTTTTTCTAATATAGTATCTATTCAGTACTTTTAATAACATGACAAAATAAGATCTATCTTAGAAATTGTTAGGTTCTTCTATATGAAAACTGTATTTCTGTATATTTCATTATCATGAATACTTTAAATAAATTACTCTGAATATCAACACATAGTAAAAACCAACTTGTATAAAAAAAAATCTATAAACTACTTTAAACAGAGTTGAAATCTGTTTTGTTATGACCAAAACTATGATAATTCAGCAATGATACTAAATTTATTATCAGCAAAATAATAAATTTGAAGTGTAAGTTTTGTTTTATAACTAAAGAAGTAGAACTTGGAATCATTTTCTTTTAAAGTGCTGAAGATCAGAGACATGTATTAAAAGTACCAAATGATCCATCCCACAGGTATAATGGGCAATGGGACCTAGGCCAGGAAGTACTTGATGACATCATTTATAGAGCTCAACTAGAACTCTTTTCTCAACCACTCTTGGTAAGTTATTTTTTTTAATACTTCTTTTTTGTGAAGAGTAGAGGTTTATTTAGGCCCCTTCTGGAGGTATGTTGACTCTTAAAGCATATATGTCGTCAAAATGCTATCATGGGATGGGGGGCGGGGAAGTATTGAGATAAGTTGGAAAACAAAATGTTTTGAAACCCTTGAGAAAACCAAGCCACACTGGCAATAACAGCAGATGGGACCAACCAAGGTTATTGCCACAGGTGGAAATGATCCTCAGCTACATTGGTGAGTTTCTGGCTATTCTAGATAGTAAGCTCTGTTAAGGAGAAACAGCCTCATTAAGTTTTATTTAGATGTATTGAAGAAGAAAGGAGCCAGGTGTGTTGGCGCACGACTTCAATCCCAGCACTTGGGAGGCAGAGGCAGGTGGATCTCTGTGAGAACACAGCCAAAGCTGTTACACAAGAGAAACCTTGTCTCGAAAAAAATAAAAAGAAAGAAAGAAAAGAAAAAGGAAAGGAAGAAAATTAACATACAATAGAGGAAGATGAAGGCATTCTTTATGCTTTGGTGATGACTCTGATCATCCCATTGCAGAAGTTGTTTATTTAGTAATGAGTGCTTATTTTCTTAGATTCTTTATTCCACATCTAGCTTTGTGTCTCTGGAAACTAATGTCTTAGAAAGTGCTGGTGGCTTAGTGACTAAGAATATTGCCTGCTCTTCCAGAGGACCTGGGTTTAATTCCCAGCACTCCTGTGTTGGCTCACCACCATCTGTAACTTCAATTTCAGGAGATGTGATGGCTTCTTCTGGCCTTTGTGAGCACAGGCATGCATATGGTGCGTGCGTGTGCGTGTGTGTGTAAAACACCCATACACATAAAATAAAAATTGAAAGTACTAGAAATACAACATTTTATTTACTTTTATTTTTTTATTTTGGATTTTGGTTTTTCTAACAACCCTGGCTATTTTGGAACTAGCTCTATAGACCAAACTGACCTTAAACTCAAGAGATCCACCTGCTTCTGCCTCCTGAGTGTTGTGATTAAAGCCATTTGCCACCACTGCCACCTAGCCTACAAAAAAATAAAAGCCCATAACTGGTTGGTATTTCCATGATGAAATTGTATATTTGAGAAATTACGTTAAAGAAAAAATGGTATCTTAGGTTAGCAGAAAAGTATATATGTCTTACATGACAGAGAGAACAAACTAGTGGTCTGAGGTGATGTGACTTAGGTAGGCCCTCTCTCTCCTTCCCTCCTCCCTTCCTCTGTGTCCTAGGCTGGGTTTGAATTTATAATTTTATCTTGGTCTTCCACGTACTGGGATTACAGTTGTTGCCACGCCTGACTTGCTTTTACATTTTACTGGTTAGTAAACTTCCTGTAGGGGTTTCATTGTGCTTAAAATGTTATCTAAAGCTATAGGTAAAACAAAATGGAGAAACAAGTTTTCTATGTTACTGATAAAGACTTAGTTTAGATACTTAACTTATATTCATCAAGCCTTGAAACAGCTTCCTGCTCTAGGTCTCTATGGGTACATCAGACATCCTTTCCCAGGTTGCTGCATCCAGCATATGCAGAAGGAAAGAAAGACTGTGGTGTCCTCTAGCACAGAGTCTTTGCTGAATTACTACTTACTGGTTAAGAGACACAACAGTCAGGTGGCAGTTGCTTACTAACCAGGTTTCCCAGTCTCCTCATCAGAAGCATAAATACTAGAAGACAGTGCCAGCATATATTCAAGAAAAATTTCTCCTCATGGGCACGCAAGAGTAAATAAAAGTGTTTTAACTGTTTTATCACAGATTAAGTTTTCTGTTATTTATCATATGAAAAAGCAGTAATTTGTTCTAACTTGTTTTATATCTTGGTACAAATATTAAACATTTTTCTTTGGAATGCTCTTTTCTTTTGAAGCTCAGCAACTTCAAGAATCCAGTGTGGCATATGACTCACATTTTAATAATAAATTTTCATTTGAAAAGCCCACTGAAAAGAATATATAGTATTGAAAATAAATATTTCTGACACATTTGCGCTTTTATATTATACAACTTTATATGTTACAAGCTGTAGACATTCAAAAATAATGGAAACGTGCATTGTAGAAGAAGTAAAAATGGTCTGTTGGTTGTAAAGTTGTATAGACTTATTTTATCATTCTAGGTTGCCAATGCCATGAAAAACTCATTACCATTTGATGCACCTGATTCTTCACAAGAAGGCCAGAAAGTACTTAAAGTTGAAGTCACTCCAACAGTGCCGAGGATTTCTCGGACTGCAATTACAACAGCTTCAATCCGTCGTCACAGGTGGAGAAGAGAAGGTGAGTACAAAATTCCTGTAGTTTACTCATGGATTCAGATAGACTTACCACTATTTGTATAGATGTACTCATGTTGATAGTAATTAATACTCTGTGTACTAAAGTAAAATATTTTCATTGTAAACATGGTACTAGAAATGCAATAATGCTTAGTTACTTTGTTGTAGAAATATGTCTGTTTATAAAGTAGGAAGATGTTAGGCTGTTCTGTTAATGTTAAAACATAAAGTAAGACTTAGTTAAATTTTGTTCTTTTTTGAACTAGTAATAAAAATAGGGAAAAATGTTGATTGAAGCCTATTAACTGGAAAAAAGGTACATGTATGAGCACTGTGGGAGAAAACTATATGACTGGTCAAACTAACAGCATAATACAAGCTATTCATAAAAGGATTAATTCTTATTTTATATTTTTATATTTGCTTTTCCTTTTTTTTCCCTAAGAACTGAACCCAGCAATATTTTATAGATGTTACTTAATGGTCAAGCTATCTTGCTTAACAAACATTGTCATTTTTAATGATCCCTATTTTTCTGTCCTGTTCATTTGCAAACCTCACATTGTTCATCTGCTGCCTTATGTGTGTGCAAGCTGTGCACACACATGTAACTATAGAGATAGTGTTTGTGTTAATATCATATCCATATATACATTCTCTTATCTGCCTGGGTCAGAATGCTCAGAAAAGAACAGAGCAGCACAAAAGAACTAAATTTTTATATGTTGAATCCCAGATGGCTTTGACTTCTCAAACGAGGCTGACTCGAGTATTCCTGGCTCCCCGATCCAACACGGCTCCACTGACCTAGGGATCAAACGTGTGCAAGAGGGGGAGGTGCGCAGGACCCCTGAGCATGGCTCGCCGGAGCCCAACTCAGCAGCAGCCACAACAGAGGGTAGGACAGAGATGAGGAGGCAGAAGGCAGTGAGGCAGTTGCTGGAGAAGGATTCTGGCTCTCTGTCCCCAAGCAGAACACCTTTCCATTCTAGTGTGTGTCTCCACTACCCCAGGGTGTACTAGTTCCTCTTTGCAAAGCAACCCTCCCCCCATATGCCTAGCACCAGGTCAGGTACAATCTTTAGTTGCCATTTGTGCTGGCCTGGAGTCTGCATCCCTGTGTCATCAAACAGCAGCTTGGCATGGCTACTAACAAGGCAGGGCCTGGATGAAAAGGGCTGCAAATGCTTGGAATTTCTCATTACTGAGCATGTTTATTCTAACATTAGAAAAAACTGCACCTAATGGTCATGAGCCTTAATATTAGTCATTATTAATGTGTATACATGATTTATTCTGTGAAGTCTGTGAAGAGAATTTTAAAATTCAAGTACATTTAAGAACCTGAAATAAAGTTGGTATTTACCTGATTTCCTAGGGTGTCCACTCTCTCTGACAGAATGCTGGTATTGACTGGCTTCTCAACAGCTGGATTAGGTTGCCTAATAAATTACTGACATTTTTTCTCTATAAATATGCCATCCTGAAGCATTTTAAACTTCACAGTTTTTTTTACATATGTAAATAGTGGTTATAGCTCCCCGATGGAAGTGAAGTGTTGTTTACAGGTCATGTACAGAGAAGACCCTTGTTTCTACAATGTGGGTATTTGCATGTAAGAACCCTGTGCCCCATCGCTATTGTAAAAGAACACTTCTCTCTGACAGGAAATATTTGCTGCTACATATGAAATATTACAAGTTAGCTTTGTGGAAGAGAGAACTGTAGCCATATGGTTTCATTATTTAGTTTGTGCCCCTGGAGTACCACTATAAAATCTCATACTGATAAACTGATAAGTAGCTTCAAAAGAAATTAACTATCTCTACTGACTTTAAAGTCCAAACACACATAAAATATTTACCTTCTACCCCAAGAAAGTATCTTTCTTCCTCTTTGGTGTATTAGAAATTTGAGCATGCTCAGTAAGAATCTAAATGTATCCTCAGTTTCTAACCCACTTGCCCAAAGCGTCTTACTTCATTTAACAGTGTTGCATGTGCATGACCTAATGACCCCAAAGTTGGTCCTCTTGAGAGATCCTTCTTGACATGGCTGTGGAAGATGTGGCCTTCCCTTTTTGCTTTTTTGTAGCTCTTTATCTTACCCCTAACAATTAGTTGTATCTTGTCTAAATTAAAAAAAAAAAATGAGAAAATAAGTAGATTTGGAACCTAAAGTGAATCCAAACAAAACGAAAACCTATTTCTCATTCTTGATGACTAAATAAACTATTTGATATTAATGGATATCTATTGTTATGATGTTGAGAGTATTTGTGCTAAATGAAATTCTTCCAAGTATGGCACTAGACTGAGGCATTATTTCTAATTCATTGATTGTACGCTTTTAAAGAGGAACCAAAGTAATAATTCCTTACCAAAATAATAATTCTTTTTTAATATTTTTCTTAACTCTATTAAGTTAGTCTTTTAGTTTATGGTAGTTTACAGGGTGTATAGCCCAAGAAAAGTATGGGCGGTGGCACACACCTTTGATGCTACCGCTCAAGGCCAGCCTGCTCTACATAGTGCACACCAGACCACCCAGCACCACAGGAGAGACCCTGTCCCAATAAAGGAGAAAGATAATTTTATCTCTTAACCTAAATTAATTGTGGTTTTTAAATAAGTGTAGATGCAAAATTTATGGAAACGAAAAGGTCAGTGAAATCTTTTTCAGTCCTGTCTCCTTGGAGTCATGAATGTTGTCACCTACAGAAAAACTATAAAGGGAAACATGTTTTGAGACTCAGTTGCATTTTTATTTTCTTGGAGGGTTTTGTTTTGTTGGCAGTGATTTTAGTTTTTTGTTTGTTTGTTTGTTTGTGTGTTTTTTTGAGACAAAGTTTCTCTGTGTAAGCCCTGACTGCCCTGGAACTTGCTCTGTAGGCCAGGCTGGGCTCCTCAGAGATCACCAGCCACCACCTCCTGAGTGCTGGGATTAAAGGTGTGCTCCACCACACTTGGCTTTCTTTGAGGGTTTTTAAGACAGAGAAAAGGAAATCGATTAAAATTTATGAAAATTTTGGCAATTCTCTAGAACTTGAAGCTTTTATATTACATATATAATACACTTTAAAGTGTTTGTAGTAATAATGTTTTTATAATAAAAATGGGTTTATTAGGACAGGCAGAATTGTTCAGGTGTTAAAGGTGCTTGCCCTGCAAGCCTGATAATCTGAGTTTGATCTGTAGAACCCATGTAATGGTACATAGAGAAAACCAATTCCACAAAGTTGTCCACTGACCTACACAGATACACACAACAGACACTGAAACACACACAATAATACTAATACATTTTTTAAATTAATTTGTTTATTATGTTTAAAGGAAGACTTTAAAATTTTAAGATAATGCCTGGTGATTTATATATAATCAGTGTTCCATTACATTGAACTAACATTTCTAGCATATAAAATGGCAGTAGATTCTCTTGCATGCCAGCTTCTTATGTTATCATCCCTCTTCCAGCCATGTTGCTTGGGCATCAGATCTGCATGTAGCAAGATTCAGAGCCTACGCTAAATCTCTCAGTCTCCTGTCCTAACTATTTAGATAAATCTAACCCGGTTTATAGTAACATTTTTGAATATTTGGAATTCTTTGTACTAATTATAAGTCAATTATTGAAAGAGGTAATGTGAATCTGATTTAAAATTTTCATTTTTGAAAAACATAATGCTCAGTTCTTTTGAAGGGATTGAGAGAGGTGGTGTCAGGTGCTTTTCTTTTTTTTAAGTAAATGTATTTCCATGTGGCTTTGCTTGGTAATTAAACATCAGATTGCTGTAGATATTTATATTTATTCTTATACATATATGTAACAAGTCGACTTTTGCTTTAAGGATTGTCTAATTTGATTCTTTTTTAGAAGTAAAACAACTAATTCATGTGAAGAAATGTAGATAAAAAAGTATTTTTATTTTCCCAGGTACTATGTTGTAAAAGATTCTGTTTGAATAGGTACATTTTGCTTAGGTAACCTGTATCTGAAGTTATTATTTAGATTGTTCCCTAACATTTTTACCTTAATTATCATGTTAATGTCTGTTTTATAGATTCATACTTTCTTTCATTCTGGGAAAAATATTTTCAGTTTTTGAAAGAAGAAAAATTAATTTTGAAACTGTTTGATCATACTTTTCAGTAAGAGAATTGGGCTGTCTGGCAACTACAACCTCATTGTATTATATATGAGTCTCATCTCACAAAAACTCAAGATGAAGATTCTCTCACTAAGTACAGTGACTGTGTGGGATGTTATGCAGCATTGCAGTGCTCTGTGAGCGGGACAGCACCCAGTCTCCCATCAAGAATGTAAACTGTGTCCAGGTGGTGGTGCACACCTTTAGTCCCAGCACTCTGGAGGCAGAGGCAGACAGACAGATCTCTGTGAGTTTCAGGACAGACAAGGCTGTTAAACACTGAAACGCTGTCTTGAAAAAGAAAGAAAGAAAAGAAAAGAATCTAAGCTGTTAAGAAATACATAATATAGACCGTAGAAATGTCCCTGCTGGTTCCCCTTGCCACCTCACAAACAGTATATTCTTTATACTGATTGCCCATGGAAATCAGTGCGCAAGGTCTGTCCATAAGACAAAATGTCAATGTGAAGTTACTACAACAATGTAGTATTTTAGTTGTTGGCAAATTTAGTAGATCAATAAAGAAACATTAAAAAGGTATATAAATGCAGTTAGCTGCCAAATAGATAATGCATTTTTATTATAATTTAAAAGCTTTGGTCAATAGGCTTAAATGACTTGGTACACTTCTGAGTAACTGAAATTAGAAGAGAATTCCTTTTGTACAGCATGTATTGTATAATGGGTTAAAGAAAAAATGAGGAAAGAGTTTTGTTTTAAAACATGTAGATACAGTGATACAGCGACTTCAAATGGATGGCAGTGTTTTAAAACTATTCTAGTTTTCTATGCCTAGATGTTGATAGTTTACAAGTTAATGTTTGTGGGTAATTTTACAAAATTTGGAGAAATGAAACCAGATGAAAATTATGAATAGTGTGTTAAAATTCTGTGTAGGAGTTTATTTCCCTAAATTAAAGTATTAATGTCATTACAAATTTATAGCAGACATTCATAAGATTAGGTCAGTGTTGTTCACAGCTGGTTTTTTTGTTTGTTTTGTTTTTTGTTTTTTGGTTTTTTTTTTTTTTTTTTTTTTTTTTTTTTTTTTTTTTTTTTTTTTTTTTTTTTTTTTTTTTTTTTTTTTTTTTTTTTTTTTTTTTTTTTTTTTTTTTTTTTTTTTTTTTTTTTTTTTTTTTTTTACCTAATTTAGCTGTTGCTGAGTCTGTCTGATTTGTTTTTTAGGTGCTGAGGGTCTAAATGGTGGAGAGGATTCTTTAAACATGAATGATGCAGACGAAGGATTTTCATCAGGGGCTTCTCTCAGCAGTCAGCCACATGGGACCAAACCATCTTCCTGTTCTCAGAGGGGAAGTTTACGGAAAGTAGCGAGTGGGCGTTCCGCCAAAGATAAAGAAACAGCATCTGCCATCAAATCCAGTGAGAGCCCTCGAGATTCGAGCATTCGAAAGCAGTTTGTACAACCAGCCGATCTTAGCATAGATTCGGTTGAGCTGACGCCGATGAAGAAACACCTGAGCCTGCCTGCTGGCCAGGTGGTGCCAAAAACTAATAGTTTAAGTCTAATTCGGACAGCCAGTGCTTCCTCGAGTAAATCATTTGACTATGTAAATGGCAGCCAAGCAAGTACCAGCATTGGGGTTGGCCCTGAGGGAGGCACTAACCTAGCAGCTACAAATACTAATCGGTATTCAACTATCAGTCTACAGGAAGACCGGCTTGGTCACGCTGCTGAAGGGAAGGAGCTTCTCAGCCCAGGAGCCCCCTTAACCAAGCAGTCTCGATCCCCAAGTTTCAATATGCAGCTAATATCCCAGGTGTAGTTTTGAGGTCCCCTCATTCTGCTTACCTTTAAACTGAACATTTCATAGTGCAAGACACTTCATCCCACATTGTGAAGAACATGTCATTGTAATCAGATCTGACGTAGTTTAGGTATCTTCATACTGTATTTTGTATGGAAACAGCAATAAGGTTTTCTTTCCTTTTAACCTCTCTCCACCTATCCCTTGTAAACGTGTTTGTGAAGCAGTGTAAAATGTTTGCCTTTTCCATACCTTCCTTTCTCCTTGGGTAATGTGCAATCCATCGTAGGCTGATCGGTCCCATTTCAACACTGTGAGACTGGGGATTTGTTAGAGGAAATGGTGTATATGATCCCTATGAAGTGATTCCTTGGATTTTGTTTAAAAACAAAACGGGTTTGTTCACATAATCTGTGGAACTATGAAGATAACTGGATCATATTTTTTTTCTCTCTTAACCAGGAGTGCCTCAGAGATTCTGCTATGACTTTGGACTTCTCTGAGTCTGTGCAATTTTATATTCTTGAGAAGCATGGGGGAAGGTGGTAGACTACTGCAATTTTTCATTAAACTGAGGCTAGCTGGCCCCCCCTCTCCTTTAGCCCAAGAACATAAATGTTTAATTATTGAGGCATTTACATCAGCTTGTGACCACCTCCATTGGAGGATGGGGCTTTAAGTTGATAATGTAATTGATAATGCACTTTCTCAATGGCTCTCTAGTCATTAACTACATGTCTTCCCTCTTCCCACAAGGACTTAAGGACATCTCTGCCCTTAAAGTTTGAGCTAACAAATCAGAGACTCCAAGGGGCATGTTCTATTTCCTAGGAATGATTGACACTTTGGTGCTGGGGTTTTGTGGGGGAAGGGTGTTTTTTGTCTAGTTTGTATGAGATCGTATGTGAGGTGAAGTTATAATTATTTTCTTTTTTTTCCTTTGTGAGTTGATGATGACTGAAGCAGAAATTGTACGTCTTCAGGTAAAGAGAGGGATTCCTCAGTCCACTTTCTGTGATGTCAGACTACTGGAGAAACCCTTTCAGCTGCTTCCTAGATGTACCTAAATTCAGTCAGATATTGGATAAAGAAACTAAAGTCCTGAGATCATATATTCCAGGGAAATACATCAGGGACAGATAATTGGTTGAAAACACTGATGCTTCAATGTGACACATTTTTATAGAACATTTCTACCAGAGGGTACTGATTGATTTCTCCACAAGGACCACACTGCCTTTGTGTTTGATGCAATTTGTGTATCTTCTGATTATCTGCAAAGTTTGTTTTTATAAAACTTTGGAATCATGCCAGTAAGCTAGATGTTGAATGTATGTAAGTAGCATTTGGTAACTGCTAAAAGGCTACAAAAATACATTATTGGTTTAAATTTTTTGGTTGTGATTTGGTTGGATAAGACTTTCTTATAATCTCTTCTGGGTCTCAGGCTTTGTTTGAAAAGAAGGGAATATATTGGAATTTTGAAAATCAGTATTGTGACTTCAACCGCTATCCATCTCAAACATCAGTTACACATGCTCTTGTACATGTAGACATTTTATGTATTATTGTGAAAGAAAAATATACTGCCTTTATTGAAAGCAAGTGTTCTCTTAATTGACAAAGTTGTTTTTTATCTCTATTTACAGTAGAATTTGGTAAATTAACCAGGAAAATGCCTCATTTTTTTCCCACACATAAGCCACCACCACTTTTGGAAGAGCTGGTTGTCTGTGTCTGTGTGTCTGTTTAGAGGGCCTTGTGTTTGACTCATCCTGATTGGATTTGATGGGCTGTAAAAATTTTCAGCTCCCAGCAAAATGGGAAAGTAGAACCTCAACTGTTATTCACATCATTGCCAAAATTTGGAGTAAAGCTAAAAGCTGATACATGCTTTACTGATTTTTATAATATGCAGTTATCACAAAGACATAGTCCAGTTTTTACTAATTTAAATAAGTGATATAAAGTAAACTTTAAAAATGTGAAACAGTGAGAACTAGTGAATTAAATTGTTTTTCTAACATACTAATAAGCAGAACAGTTTCTAGTGCATAAAAGAAGGTATCAGTCACTGTACAGCAAAACATCCTGGTTTATATATGAGGCTAATGGGCTCAAGTGCACACATTGGCATCTAAGTCAAGTATTTTAGTTAAAGCAGGAAAGAATATCAAATAATTTGAAATTATAACATAAACTGTAGTAAATATAAGAAAACATTTTTAATTAGAAATGTTGTAAGTGCAAAGTTGATTTTAAGATATCTTTCAGAGCCAAGTATGGTGGGGCACACCTTTAATCCCAGCATTCTAAGAGGCAGAGGCAGATGGATCTCTTGAGTTCAAGGCTACCCTGGTCTACAGAGCAAGTTCCAGGACAGTCAGGACTACACAGAGAGACCCTTTCTTGAAAAACCAAAAGAAAAAACAAATTCTTTACATCTAAAGAGGCTTTCATTTATTGGTATGTATAGATTTTGTGTATACATCCCGATTAATATTTCATGTCACTGTAACATTTGAATCCTATTTTGGGGGGGGCTGTGAGTCAGTTTCTAAAGAAGTCTTTCATTTATACTTGATAGCCATGGCCTTAGAAAAAAAATTCTTCATAAGGTAATAGTTCAAATGGCATGAGTTATTTTACAAACTGTCCAATTTTCTAAGAATCATTCTAACCACTGTGTATTACCAACATCTGATTTTAAATGGTTTTGTTCAGTTATCTAGCACCTGTTACAAATATAAGCCAGAAATGTCTATTCTTTATCCTTTATCTTTATTCATTCATCAAGTTTCATCCCACTAATAGAAAAAGACATTTAGGGAAAAATACTTGTTTTATATAATTTTAAAAAATGATTGGTGCCATCTGTACTAGGTCAGGCTAAGGAATACAACATCTGAACTGTTAGGAATTCTTCTATGTGGCTTTAAATTAAATAAGAAAACTAAAATATAAATTAAAAAGTTAACTTAGAAGTAAGATTCTTAAATATGAAAGTATATTAAGGAGCCAGGGAAGTAATAGTTGTCATATAAAATCTTGTTTCTTTACTAACACACTCACTTTTCCAATCCACTGTCCTGTGCAGATCAGAATTTCTGTACTAGGAGAAGAAACCCTAGAGATAATTTAGCTACTTTCTGCCACACACACACACACACACACACACACACACACACACACACACACCCCTCAGGAAACGGAGGCTCAAAGATGTTGTGAAATAAGGTCAATGATTAAGAATCAGAGCCATAATTAAACCTTTTCCCTAGTCAAAGGCATATCCACACCCAATTGCCTCTTGTTATCCATACTTTGGTAAATATGTATGTAATACTTTTCCATTTCTGAAATTTCTTTGTTCCTAGTCTAATAGTTGGTGAACACATTAAGAAAAGTATTAATTCCAGAAAAAATGTAAATAATAAATACAGATGGGGATGTGTTCAACTATAGGTATTTGTGTAGCACATTATTCTTTTCAAATTTATGCCTTATGAATTCTCTGCCACATAACAGTTATATGCTGCCATGTTATTTGTATTGGTGGGGATTTAAATGTAAAATAAACCCAATGAAATGACTTTGATCAGTGTTTCTAACTATTTGACAGCCATTTTTGAATGAGCCAGTTTTCAGTCACCAAAGAGACACTGTGTGAGATTGCAAAATAAAGAAGAAATGAATTCTGTTTAAAGTTAGAGACTGTTCCTTACTGTGCTTAGAGCAGATAAAAGCAATATTTTTGTATGTGATTGAAAAGGGTTTATAGTGAGTATGAAGCTTATGATTCCATGAACCTGTCATTTATAACATATATATCATATGAAAGCAACTCAAAGTAGTAGTCTGAGCTATGTAAGTAAACTCAGTGTCTCCACCCTGCAGTAACTTTAAATTTGTTAGACTTATTACACACTGGGATACGGAGAAGAACGTCTTCAGATTGCTTTTGTTTGCACTATCTTTGTGAACACTTTAATGCAGTGATAGGTTTTTCCTAACTCATTTTATGACGTCTCTTTGGGTCCATTTTTGAGTACTTCAGTGGTTGACAGCTGTCTTGTTAACTCACTGCATGTTCATTTATAGATAAAAGTAGTTTCTGTCTTTATAGGTAGGTAGCATACTGTAAAACACTGGTAAGGAGAATTACTCCATTTATGAACTTGTGTTACATTACGTTATAAAGGTGGGTTTGGTTTTTTTTTTTTTTAACTAAAAAGGCTTAGTGTTTGTTTCAATTATATATTATTTTGCAATTTTAAAAGAATAATGTGTGATGTTAGTGATAGACTGTAGGGGAGTCTCCGAGCAGGTTTTCTGCACTGTGGTTATGCAGTTGGAGCAGGAGGTGGCTCTCTTTGAAGGTGAGTCTCCACTGTCATTGTTTCACTGCCAAGTTGGGTGAGACACCAGAATACTCTTATTTTCTTAAAGTGGCTTTCAAGCATAAGTAATTTGAAAACTAGCTATTGACAACTTAACCTGTTAAAAAAATAGAGTATTTTCCATGTTACATAGACATGAAATACAGTGTAAAATAATAATAAGATCATGAGTCGTCAGATTGGTACAGTTTTCCATGCTGATGTGATGAGACAAATTTTAGTATTGTTTCTACTGTGTGAGTCTAATGAATATACCACTCTGGTACTGGATTACATAGGACCTACTATTTATACAGGAGGCACAACCCTGCCTCCTTGTTCATCTAGGTGCATTTTGTCTGATCCAGACCATATAACTACAAATTTTTGCTTTTTTCCCCTTCATTTTTGTAATACCAGATATTTGTCCTATGAGATACCTATACAAGACCAAGCAATTCAGGATACAGTTTCACAGAAATCTAGGAATGATATGAAATAGCTGGCAGCATAGTACAGAAATAAGTTTCTATGTTTTGCTTCTGAACTTTGAGAAAATGGGTTCATAATGTTTACAGATTAAGGCATATTCATATGTCTGACATTATACTACATTTAATATAGTTTTACCAAAAAAGTAGAATTAAGGATATCTTAGGATATAAATGAGTCTTTTTAAAAAAATTGTGTACCTGGAGGTAGGTCTAATCTTTTGATTTACAAAGAGAAATGACCCTAATTAGATGATCTATCCCCACCTACAGAATTGCTATGTGGCTTGCTGTATTTGACTGTAACAGTTCAGTGTTAATCATATCAGGAGCTATCTCTACATCCTCATCAATTACAAAATTTACCAAAGCAAATGTTACTTACCAAAATCATCTTTAAAGCATCCATTAAATAATGTAGTCCCTTTAATGATTGCTTTCTCACCCCAAGGGAAACAATAATATATTATTTGAAGTGGAAAACACAAATGCAGTAAGTAGATATACGGGATTTGATTATTTTTTTCTTACATCAATAAGATGTCAATGCTCCAATAAAAGTACCAATTAAAGAATAAGCCTTAATTTTGTACCTTATGACATGTTTTTATTAAAATTATGGACATGGCTTATCAGTCTTGAATATAAAGGGTGAAATGTCTTAAATTGTTATGTATTATGGGTTGCTTAGATAAAATTATTAGGAAAAATTATTGAAAGATTCCCCTCAATAGGCAGCGACATTTATTTCTAGTTTAATGTTAGCTAAACTGGTACGGTTAGTTTACATTGATTTATGTATGTGTTCACTCTTCTGCTTTTTATCTTTCCATTAAAAACATGATGGGGCCAAAGGAAGCTAAACTATCCTCTTCTAAAATATGTAAGCCCAAAAGATCTAAAGGGTTTAATCTGTATAATGATTTCCTAAATCATGAAACATAGCTTTTTTTAACTGGTACTTCAAACAAGTTCTTTTATTTATTTTTTTTAATGCCACGTTACAGTTAATTAATGTTGGACTGGGCATGGTGGCACATGCCTTTAATCCCGGTACTTGGGAGGCAGAGACAGGCACTGAGTTCAAGGCTAGCCTGGTCTACTAATGAGTTCCAGAATATGCACAGTGAGACTGGATCTCAAAAATACAAGCAAACAAGAATGTATTGCTTTTTGGAAGAGAAGATTGGCGTTCAAATAATGACTGATAATGGTTTGGATTTTTTAAATTATATTATCTGAATAGAATGCAAAGATATGTTTCATGTGATGTTAAAAATATATTTGAAATCTATCCTGTGTTTTACATTGGACTTTTTGGTTCTTCTAAAAATTAGGCAGGTGTTATTACATTCAGTTTAAAATTAGTTACAAGAAACAGTCTCAGCAGTGCAAGCGTTTTGCTACTTTGGCCTTATGTAAAGTGATTGCTGTAACAGACAAACAATATCCCACTTTCATTATTTGTTTCATAAAAAGATATTTAAGGTCAGCTTGTTTTATCTAACATTAATTTATAGCTTGATATAAACTTCCCAGATATTGAGGGGATTCTGCTGTTGAAAATTTGGGGCAGACATGTTAAAAGTATGATCTTTTCTTTAGGAATGTCCTTTCAATTTAGGACTACTGGAAAATGTTTTTTTTTTTTTCAGAACTGAAGAAAAATTAAGCGCACATTTAATATCATATGTATTGGTGCATGTGAGCCATTATCCTGTCTTATTGAATGGATTAATGCTGTTGATTGTTGAAATGTGAAATGTAGTCACTGTCGAACTTGTAAATATCTGCCAGAGATGAAAAAATATTTTAAGTTATTGTAAATAAAGATGTATAAAATTCAATATCAGTCTGCAATGCAGAAACCTAACTAGATGTTTAATATTGTATCTCTTGAGGGATGTGTCTTTTCTCCCTTGTGTATCCAGTTACATTAAGAATGTAAATTTTCTTTTGTACAGTATAAAAATATAGCTTTATTTGGCTTTTAACTGGATTTCCCTGAGTTGATTTTATCTTACCTGAGTTTTATACTTTAACTACAGTTATTTTCATTGTATTTTAAATGTCATTTTATTTATGTTTCTCTGAATTTGTTTTGTTTTATTTGACACAGGGTCTCACTGTATAGCCCTGCTGGCCTACAACTTGATGTGTAGACCAGGCTGGCATGTAACTCAGAGACCCTCCTGCTTCTGCCACCCAGATGCTAGAATTAAAGCCATACACTGTTGTCCCTGAGTCATGAGACACCCCCCATACACACACACACAACAAAACCACCACGGACCCAGAGCCAACTTCCTGATGCAAATACAAAGGCTTCTTCCTGCACTCTCCAAATCAGTGAGTGAAGGAGGAAGCCTCAAGCCCTGATTACAAAGGGCTTACATAGGGAAAAACTACAAGTAGGGAGATGTATGTCTTGGCATTCTAGGATTGTGTAAGGGGACACAGAGTGAGGCAATCTTAAAATTATTGGTCAGGCTATAGACACTAAACTGCTAACGGTTGTAGGATGATGACAGGATTTATGGTAGGATATGGGATGTCAGCAGAGACACCTGACTCTTGTTAACTTTCACTACCATGCCTCCTGTTTGACTGTCCAGATGTTTGCTTTGAATTCTGCTGCCACAGCACACTTTGGGGACCTGAGTTCAGCCCCCTGTTTCTGTATGGAGGCCTGTTCTCAGGATGGTGTTGGTTCTGCTCTTTCAACACCATTACACCTGCCTAGGTATATCTGAATTTTTAATATATATCACTAAAGTAAGAATATATTAAAATTATATGACACCAGAATTCTGGTGTCGTGGCACACACCTATCATCCCAGCACTTGACTAAGGCAGGAGGACTTCTGTCAGAGCAGCCTGGGCTACAGAATGAGAAAGTTAGTCTCAAAACAAGATTAGGGATAACTCAACCTTATCTGATAAAGATGTTTGCCTCTAAGCCTGATAACCTGAGTATAACCACAGGGGGGACTTGCATGGTAGAATAACCAACTCCAGCAGGTTTTAGTCTGACCTCTATTAAGGTCTTGGAGAAGTCCCACAAAGACTACCATCTATGTTTGCTGGTTAAGGATGGTTAAGGCTACAATTTTTACATTTTGGAGCAAACCTGGACAAGTCCCAGTTCTGTTCAGATTTGGTTATTACCTTGAGCTATTGTGGAGACTGGCTGGCTTAGTGTGTGTTGTTCTTCCTGTCCTTGCTGGCATCTTCGGTGATAGTTCCTGGTTTCCTCAGAAGCTTCCTGCTCAGTTTAAAGAAACAGGAAATGAGGCCTAGTTTTTGTTTTTCTTTTTTTTTATTCTTTAGTGATCACTCACAAGATGAGACTTAGGGATTATACTGAGTAGATGAAGACAGAATACATTCTTTGTCTTGACTCTCTGAACCAGATGGGAGATATAACAAATTAAATGGAAAATGAGTAAGATATTGAAAAGTTACTATTAAAAAAATGTTTAAAAAGTTCTGGGCTAGATCATGACAAGCATAATGGGGACCTGTTTTAAGAGCAGAAAATAGTCATTCAAATTTTTTATGTGGCATAAAGTTGAAAATGCTGAGTCCTTGGTTCTCTGGAACCATAGTTTAATGAGAGGCAGATGTAGCTAATGTTATTTTTTAAAAAGGCTCAGTTTTAACTAGGCGACACCTAGTGACTGGGCTAGTCCTCAGATGAAATACAGGTGAGCCCAGAATGGGGGTAAGAAACCTTCTGCCGGGGCTGGAGAGATGGCTCAGTGGTTAAGAGCACCGTCTGCTCTTCCAGAGGACCCGGGTTCAATTCCTAGCACCCACATGGCAGCTAACAACTGTCTGTAGTTCCAGTTCCAGTCAAACACCAAGGCAAATAAATAAATAAAGTTTAAAAAAAAAAAAAAAGAAAAGAAACCTTCTGCCACCATGGGCAAAGCACAACATTCCAAAGTAAAACTTTCCATTAAACACGGCTATCTTCCACATTAGACAACTAACTACATTTATATCTAGCTCAAAATGTGGTTCCTTCTCCACACACCTTTGGCTGGCTGTTGCCACCATCACTAATTACAATTCTTTGTTTCTAAAACATTGTCTGAGCCTATGTAACAGTTTGTCTCATGAGGAAGAAACTTGGCTCAGGTTAGACTTGGCTCAAACTGTGTCCGTTGTGTTCTTCTGCCACAGAGTGTTGCTTGCAAGAGGCCTAGTTCCTAACTTAGTTATTAGGAGCCTGTTATGATATCTATCAGGCTTTCATAACCTGAACATGAATACACATATGAATAAATTTTAATTATAAAAGCAGAAGTGAAATTAGTTCATAAAATATAGCTATAAATTTCTGTATACTAATTGTAAGGTCACAAATTTAATGCTAAAAGAGCCAAATGTAAGAGCAGCCTTTGAAGGTTGAATAAATTAGGCAGGAGTAGCAAGCGCCTTTAATCCCAGCATAGGCAGGCAGACCTCTGTGAGTCCCAGGCCAGCCAGGGCAGTGACCCAGAGAAACACTGTCTTCAAAAAAGCAAAAAAGATTAAACAAATTAGTTTGTGGAGAGGAGCCAGCTGTATTAATGGGAGACCTCAGAATTTTACCTTGCCCCTCTCATGGCCAAAAGAAAACATTGGGTATCATCCTCAAGACTGACAGTGTCTTTGGGAGTGTCAGTAACCTGGTGCTCAACAGTCAAAATTAGACTGACTGGCCAGGAAGGCCCAGGAGTCTGCATGAGTGCTGAAAGGTCATGATGATTTTGAGTTTGAGGCTAGCCTGGGCTACAAAGAATAAAGCCATACATACTTGGAGCATCTTTATGTGAATTCTGGGGTCTTCATGCTTGTCCAGCAAATAGATGACTCCTCAGCAACTGTTAACTGCCTAAAAAAGATGCTAAGGGAAGATTGGGGATTTGTGAACCTCTTCTGTAGCAATCATTAATTGCCAGGGAGGGAAGCCTGATGAGCCCCTCTTCTCTTCATTACAGACTGTTAACTATCCCACTTTTGTACTATACAGGTTATGTGTAGGAGGAGATCACAGCTCTGAGTTCAAGCGTACAATGACCATGCCATGGCAAGAGGAAAGCATTCCACAAGACTCCACTCTTTCCTCCAACTGTTAGTTATTTTCTGTCATTCCTCGCGCGCGCCCCCCCTCCCCCGTGCCCTGCAATGTTCCCTGAGCCTTGCAGGGAAATATCTAGATGTCCATTTATGACTGATTATTCAACAGACATTTCTATTATCAGTTATAAGTCTCTGTAATAACTACTGCCCACTGCAATGAGAAGCTTCACTGAGCAAAGCTTACAACTGCACTAATCTCTGAGCATGAACAAAAATATCTAGAGGGCGATTTGACGGATCATATCTATTTAGCTGAATAACAATATCTTCCCCACAAAGCCCTGCAATCTCTCCAGCCACATGCTTTTGACTAGGTTCGCTGTTAAGATGTGAATTCCCTCATGTGGAACTGGCATCAAATTCAAGCGGAAAGTGCTTGGTTACCTCTATAACAGGCATGCCACTGTTGCGCCAGTAGCCACACAGGAGTGTAACATGCTAGGACCCATAGCAAACACTGCTGGTGACAGTTCACCCCAGCAACCTGCATAGCACTTTCCAGGCCTATGAAGGCTGAGCAGCAGAGAGGAAGCTTCCAACTAAGTTCCAGATTTATTTCTCTGTCTTGCAACCAATATATTTTCAGCAACAAGGTCTTGTCTTCTAGTTTTTGTGTCAAATCTGTAGTTTGAGGGGCCTTGGGAATAAAAACAGATTTTTCAAAGACCAGCTGATTAGTATGTAGCTTTTCATATTTGCAAAGGCAAAAAATGCAGTACCAGTATGAAAGCATCTTGTCTATAAGATCTACTTATTACTTAGACCACATAAACTGATAATATTCTTAATTTGACTTTTTATATGAGTGTTGCATAGTTTGGTGTATAGCTTCTGTTAGTTTCGTGAGTGGGAAGAGACACACACCATCAGATGGCACACAAGAGTTTATTCAGGGGAGTTACCGAGCAGGTACCTGGATAAAATGAGGGGAGGAGAAAGGAAGAAAAGAGAGGGGGAGGGAAGAAGGACTGCTACGTGCTATCTCCCCTTAAGAGAATGGGCAGGCTCGGGTTCACATAGCCACACCTAGGGGTGTGCCCTCCGCATGGCCTGCCCTGCCCTGCCGGCAACCATATTGGCCTCACCACATGGCTGCTACATGCCAGAAATTCTTATTTAACCCAGCGCCATGTTGGGTTCACCAGGTGGTGTGCCAGGAATCCTTATAGCTTCTCCTGGGTTGTAAGTAGTACACTGGATTCTGCTGTATTTGTCTTTTTCAGAGCATCACTTTATAAAAAAAAGTTTGGTGATGGCATGACTAGGAATATAACTTGGTTGATAGAGTGCTTGCCTAGCATGCATGAAGCTAAATTTTTTTAAAAAAATATTTTGTTTATTTTTTAATTATTTTTTTTAATGTGAGTTGGTGTTTTGCCTGCATGTATAACTGTGTAAGGGTGTCAGATCTTGGAATCACAGACAGTTGTTAGCTGCCATGTGGATGCTGGAAATCCAGCTCAGGTCCTCCGGAAGAACAGTCAGTGCTCTTAACCGCTGAGCCATCTCTCCAGCCCTAAATTTAAAAACTTTAACCCCAGGGACATATGGTTAATTTCCAGTGGGAATCAAATAAAGTGCGTACCTTTTCCCAGCCAGTCCACTTCCAGTACAGTGGTAAGAGTCAAGGTCCTTGGTGGTTTGGCTCTGTGATCGGGCTTCCCAACCGAGTAACAGAACTTCACTGTTTCACTTGTTAACTTCTCTCCCAGTCCTCAAACTTCAGTGACTGTAGAACACTGCTTCTCAAGCTCTGGGTCATGACCCTTTGGGGGCTGTGTATCAGATATGCATTATGATTCAAAACTAAAGCAATTAGTTATGAAGTAGTAGTGGAAATAATTTTATGGTTGAGGTCACAACAATGTAGAGAACTAGTGAAGAGTCAGAGTTAGGAAGGTTGAAAACCTCTGCTCTAGAGATTCCTGAGGCCACCTGGGAGTCTGCAGCAGGAATAAGAATTTTAGAAGCGTTTAATTTTATGTGTGCAAGTGTTTTGCCTGCCTGGATGTCTGTGTATCATGTGTGTGCATGGGAGTTGAAAGAGGGTATTGGGTCCCCTAGAGCTGTAGTTACAGGTGGTTGTGAGCCAATATGTGGGGACTGGGAATGTAACTGGGTCCTGTGGAAGAGCAGTCACTGATCTTGAGCATGACAACTTCCAGAACTTGGTTCTTTCTCCTTCTATTATGAATTCCAGGAATGGAACTTAGTGTAAGGATTCCTGGTAAGCACATGGTAAATGTGCTAATCCGATAACCCAACATGCCTCGGGGTGAGATAAGAATTCCTGATCTGAGTCACTGCACCAAAATGTCCCCCCCCAATGTGAGAACAGACACACATTACCACACCAGGTGGGTACAAGGGAGGAGAAGCAAACAAGAGAAAAGACTTTAATGTGGTGTCTCCTTATGAGAGAACCCATGGACACAGATTTACATAGCCACACTTAGGGGTGTGCCCTCCATATGAAGTGTGTTCTGCTGCGCCCTGGCCAGCAGGGTCTTCAGTGTGGATCTAGACCTAGGAAGGAAGCAAATGGAAGGCAGGAACACAAGGAACGGAAGGACAAGACAAATCACTCTGTTCAAGTCCTCCTAAGCTTTATTATTACAGCCAATATTTATACAGAATCTCTGCCCTGCAGGCAGCTGGGAGGAAAGGGGTGGGATGTTCAAAAGAATGTGAGGGGAAGTAACAGACAGGGTAGAATTGATATGGAAATCTATCTGTTATCAGTTGAGGGTCTGGGGAAGGTCACCTTGCTGATCTGAGAAGGTCAAAGAGAAAGCCTGGAGTCATGGTTTAGCTTAACAATAAGGGTGTGTAGTCTCTGGTATTTCGCTATCTAGGGTAGACTGTTGGCTATCTAGGGTATAAACTGTAGAGGAGCTAACTTGTAAATATGGCTAAGTTAGATTTTGCCTCCCAACACTGCTGGTGCCATGTTGCCTTTACCACGTGGCCACTACGTGCCAGGAATTCTTATTCTAGCACGTTTACCACATAGCTGCTGTGTGCCAGGGAATACTTATACCTAGACCATCAGGTTTGGTGGCAGATACTTTTGCCTCTCACCCTCTGCCCTCCTTAGATACTTTTTGAAAAGTCTGGTTCAGGTAATTTAATGACATTTCAAGAGAGGGTTCAATGTGCCATTTTAAATCTGATTACATTGGAGATTTTTAAGGCAGCTGCTAAACTTCAAAATATAATTGTATTAGTAGCTGGTGTCTGAAATCTCCTAAGACACACATGTGTCATATAAGTCAGTTAGATAAAGCACTTGCTTAGCATACATAAAGTCTCCATCTACCCTGGTGTTAATCTCAGAGTTAGTGTCTTCACTCTGTTTTCCATATATATCCTATAACTCACAGCAAGGCCTTGGTGTTTGTAGATTTTGTTGAAGATAAAGTTGATAGATTTTCTGGATCCTGATAACAAGTTTTTCCACTAACACAGTAAGTCAGATCAAGCTGAATTTAAAAAGTAAAAGACCATGTTTATTTGGGCAAAGCATTCCTGGGTGACTTTCCAGGCAATGATGAGGGGAGCCTTAAATACCCTATAGCGGAATGCAATGAAGTCTTTCATGAACTAGATTTGTGCTCAGTTAGATGAGAATGCTTTGGATAGAGATTGTGGAGCTGGCAGCTTAAGGGGAGGAGCCACTGTGAGAATGGGGGAACTGGACTTTTTTGTGGTTTTCTGAGAAGGCAGGGATTGTGGAGAGAGAACTGGAGATTCCAGCAGAAAGGAAGGGTGTATGAAGAGGTTTATATACAGAACACAACACATTATTTGGGCACATCTCCTTCAATATTTCTAGATGTCCAAATTTTATGCACTCTTCAAACATTCATGGTCACTGTTAGCCTGCATTGCCTTTTCTTTATCTTCTGCTTAGTACTTAAATTATTAGTCACAGGAAATTACTTTTTCTGCATTTGGGATGTAACCCAGGGCTTCGCACATCCTAAACAAACACACTGCTTAATGGAGCAACCTTGCATCCCCAGGCATTTTTTCTGCTCTTCTTATTGTTGCATTTACAGCCCATGGGTCATGGCCCCTTTGGCAAATCTCTATCTCCAAAAGTACTTATACTATGATCCATAACAGTAGCAGAATTATGGTTATGAAGTAACAACAAAAATTATTTCATGGCTGGGGTCACCATAACCTGGGGAACTGTATTAAAGGGTCCCAGCATTAGGAAGGTTGAGAAGCAGTGCTCTAGACAGCTTCCAAATAGTCTGACTCCATTTCTTCCCTCCCACTATTTATTTCATAGATAACCTAATACAAATGTGAACACTGCTCTAATTATCATCTTATAACTCATACTACCTGACCTAAGTCTTCGCACTGAATGAAAAATTAAAATAAAAAGGAAAAGACTTGACTGATAAGTATAATATCCCCATTATACTGCCTCCCAAGTGCTGGGATTAAAGGCATGGGTCACCACTCGCTGACCTTTATGACTAAATGTGGTTTCGCTCTGTCCTCTGATTTCCAGGCAAACTTTGTTAAATATACAATATATCACCACACATCCCCTTTTGTGACAAAAATAAAAAGGTTATAACATAAGAAAAACTATATACAATAAATACAATAATTATATACAATATGTAGGCAATAATTAATCAACAATGTCCAGTCCCTTAATAATTGACAAATTCAGAGAAAATACTTTATTATTTATCCTATTTGGTGAGTCCAAAGAATTATACCTAATTGACTTTTTATCTAACTTGTACTACCAACCAAAAACTATCTTTTTATGTCTCTCAAACTTAGACACTTTATACCTCTTAGTGAGTTTTTTTTCTGAATCTATAACTAGGAAAACTATGACTATAACTATCTAGTCTTCAACTCCCTCAAAGATTCGAAAAGGAAATATTAAGTGAGTAAACAGAAACTGCAAGCAGACAGCTTCCAAAAAATGTGAGAAATGATAAACGGTTGCCTGAACAGTCAGTCACCTAAAGTTCCTCTGCAATGTTGGAGTACCCATCTTTGGCCTACAGGCCTAGCAAATTTAACAGACTTATTTGTAAAGCAGGATATTCTTCAAGACCTTCCTACCTGTCTTGGCAGGTTCAGCAATCCTTTCTTCTGTGTCCTACTTGTCCATTTTGGACATCACACTGTCAGCAGTTCAGGCAAAGGCACATTCTTGTCCAATATCTAACTTTTAACACAAAGAAAGTAAACTCCATATGGAGTTTCTTCAGTGCCCATCATCTTCTCTGAAGTATATTGGTTCTGCCAGGAACAGACACGTCTCATTGTCATCAAAAAAGAACCTGTTATTAAACTATCTTAAATATCATATTCTGTAGATTTCAGAAATGTTTGAAGAAGACCTGACTAAAATATATCTCTGTTTGACCTTGAAAATGTATAATAACTTTCAAGGACTAACAACTTGCATCACATTGTTAGATAAGATGCATAGGAACAATACCTTGAACAAGAGTAGAAATATATGTACAGTAACAAAACTAATCTCAACTTTGTATCAGTGTACACAATTTGTATACAATATACAAAAATCCAATCCAATGTAAAATTTTTGAAACTGATATTTTTTAAAAATAGATTTAATAATCTATCTTATAGCCTATCATATCCATATTTCCATTTTTCCTCAGGGTAGATTCAGTATTCTTTTATCCTATTATATCTGTATTCCCCCTTGTTTTTTTTTTTTTAAACAAGAAGCCTGAATCTAATTTTTCTTGCTCAGCCTTTTTCCTAACCATTACCAATAACAATTTATAAACAATCACTCTAAACAAAGACCAAAACCACATACCCCACCTCGTGGGAATGTGGGTGTCATGTTATTAGATTTACTCTCTGCTATCTGTGAGCAATGGATTCTTTAGGGAAACCTGAAAATAAAAATTGGGTTAATTGTCAAGTCCTGGGGGAGGTAGCTGTATCATTTGTTGTCCAGTCTCTGCAGAGTAGGAAAATGCAGGGCTTGTCTCAAGTCCTGGCTAAAATAGTCTGTGAGGGTGGATATCAAAATTGTCCTGAGCAGTTTGTAGTTCAAAGCCTGTCTTTAGGTGCTGTTTGTCAGCCTGCTGGCTTTGTCATAATCCATGTGGAATCATTGTTGTGGAGCCCAATCTTCCTTTTGGAGACTTCAGAGGTTGCAATTAGGCATAGTCCTGGTTTACTGAAGTAAACCAATAGATACTAAAACCGAAACAATGTACAGAAGCTAGATCAAGCCTTTTTTCTACAAGTAGTTAGTACTCTATATGGCCATTAATACAATGATAAAAAGTTTAAATGTATATTAATCTTATAAACTTTGATATAAAATTCATACATCAAAAAAGTTTGAAATAATCAAAATAAAATGAAAAGATCATGAGATTAGTAGCAATAGAATAGTCCCTTAATTTAGTTATTTTTCTGTGTCATATCAGGTGGCTCTTCTGATATGATACAGAGATTTTGCATTTTCCTTTAACAAGCATGAGTGGGTTTAAGGAAGAGAGCCACACTCTAACTCCAAAGCTAGCTTTAATTTTCAGTTGAACCAGGACTTCAATTTTTCTTAGAAATAAAGAGATACATATGTAAGGCAGTGAGAGTTTTACCCTGTAGAATATATTGGTACCAATAGGCTTGATTTTCTTTGCTTGCGATTTTTTTTTTTTTCTGGATAGCCTTCCCTTCTGCTTTAGATATCTAGATGTCCAAAATCTTTTGACTTCTTGAAGATATAGATACTTCTATTTCTCTGTAAAGACAAAAACAAGCTTTCTCGCTCCCTGGCCATCTTGGCAGCTGGTCTTGGTTGGGGGCTGTCCTGCACCTAAGGCAGGAAGATGGTGGCCACAAAGAAGATGAAAAAGTCTCTGGAGTCGATCAACTCTAGGCTCCAACTTGTTATGAAAAGTGGGAAGTACGTGCTGGGATACAAACAGACGCTGAAGATGATCAGACAAGGCAAAGCGAAATTGGTTATCCTTGCCAACAACTGCCCAGCTTTGAGAAAATCTGAAATAGGATACTATGCCATGTTGGCTAAGACGTGTCCATCACTACAGTGGCAATAACATAGAATTGGGCACAGCATGTGGAAAATACTGCAGAGTATGCACACTGGCCATCATTGACCCAGGTGATTCTGATGTTATTAGAAGCATGCCAGAACAGACTGGTGAAAAGTAAACCAAGAAGTTTTCCTTCAATAAAACTTAACCAGAGCTCCTTTTAAAAACAAAACAAAACAAACAAACAAACAAAAAAGACAAAACAAAACCCTGCCCCGACTCTTGTTTAATGAGTGTTTCTTACAATTTAAAGAATTGTTGGACTGGAGAGATGGCTCAGGGATTAAGAACACTGCTGCTATTCCAGAGGTCCTGAGTTCAATTCCAAGCAACCATATCACCGTGGCTCACAACCATCTGTAATGAATCTGGTGCCCTCTTCTGGCTGACAGGCATACATGCAGGCAGAGTACTGTACACATAATAAATAAATAAATTTTAAAAAGAAAAGAATTGTCAAATTGGTGGATAATTTCTCCATCATTTCTCTTTATCAAGATGCTTTTCTTGATAAGACTTCCTATTGGAATCAAGTCTTTATTTTGATTATATCCATAGTTTTCTTTACCTGTGGAAACAAAAGTGAAACCCCTTCCCCAACATAACACATATCCTGATATTGCATGAATTCTAGTTGGCACATAATGAAAACCTGGAGCCAGATATTGGTAGGAAGTTGGAATACCAGAAATAGGAAAAAAATCACAGCCAATTCTCACCCAGCTAACTTCTCAGGCTGAAAAGGATGAGCGGTATCTTCATGGGTCCTTGTAGGGAGCATTGTACCGCGCCCTAAAGATGGCGCCGGTTTCCGCCTTCAGCCCTCCCAAGGGCTAGTGCTCTCGGGAGTAAACAACTCCTTTTTTGGCTGTAGGCGAGGATGGTGGCTTGCTTCCGCGTCCTAGGACCTATGGGCAATGTCCACGTAGCTTGCTGGGGTTGGAGGCCCAGAGGGTATTTAGCCACG
>PVIH01017257.1:29364-42572 GCA_004025045.1 Sigmodon hispidus | reverse complement strand
AGGGATGGAAAAAAAAAAAATTCAGAGGGAAAGATGAACACAAAGAAAATATAGGTGTAGCAATCTTATTTGTATGTCTACCCTTGATAAGCCATGCTTATCATTCTTATCCTCTATATAGTTATTGTTAACTCTTCCACATTTTAAATTCTTTTTACTGTGTTTTTTTTTTAATAAATACAAAATAAAGGAAAAAAAAGATAAAAAAAAAAGAAATATGAAACTGAGATGCATTAAGTGCACAGCTCATATATCTTACTGAAAATAAAGTGTTTTGTATGCTTACACCTATTGTATATCAGTTTCCTCTGAGATTGAAATATTCTATCCCATAAGGAAGCACCTAAAGACAGAAAGTAAACAACTCAAAATGGCTTCAGGAAGTTCCTAAAACTTACTAGATTAACTTAATGCCCTTTCTCCCAAGAGTAAATAATAATAATAGCTGAGAGCTACTCTTAGACAAGCCAATCTGCAAGGAAGACTCTGAGACCAGTAGAGCTGCCTGAAATACATTTAGACCTACTGAGTTAATTGGAAAGGAGCCTTTCCAACCCATTGAGCTACCTTCATGCTGTGCAGTGTGCTCTGGGTTTCCCAGATTTTGTCAGCTGTCACCCATCCTGAAATGAACTTTGGTGATGCAATTGTCTTTGAATATTTCTGCTCCTGTTAATAACCCCTCCCCATGTAAGTAACTAATAAAACTCATAGGTTCACCAAAAAAAAAAAAAAAAGATATTATGTTTATGCAATTCCTTTAAAATTTTGATATATAATTAAGAAATGGAGATTAATGGTCATCTATGATAACCAAACTTGTAGTCATGTTAGTATTTTTTAGATATTCAAAAATACATTTCAGTTAGATAGGTAATCTCCAAACATTTCAAAGACCTACAGATTATGGCATTTAAAATATTTTAAGAACTTAGACTTTTCTGGACAGTAAGACAGGTCTGCTCCTGGCAGCACCAATTTACTTCAAGAGAATGATGGGCATTGAAGAAACTCCATATGAAATTTACTTTCTCTGTGGCAATGGCTAGGTTAGCCACTGGACAAGAAACTCTTTTTGTATTGATTACATGACAGTGTGCTGTATAAACTGAGTATGCAGCACCCATAGAGAGGTGATCTCTGAACTTCAGCAGAACAAGTTGAGATGGTCCTTCAGGTACCCATTTTGCAGAGAAAACTGACAGATATCTTTCAGGACTCAAGAAGCGACTGATCAACTATGCCAAAATGGGCAGAGCAGTCCTTCAAGTTTCTTGTTTCACTGAAAGGTATGCCAGAGACTTTAGTTCTAGAGGCTGAAGATGGATACCGAACCATTACAAAGGATCTTTGGGTGACTGTCCAGGCAGACAAGTGTCATCTCTGTCATTTCTAGATTTTAGAATTTGCTTGTACTTGCTGTTTACTTGGGTAACATTGTATCCTTCTATGGTCTTTGATGTAGTTGAAGATTAGATAATTAAAGTATAGAGTTTTGTTAATTATTTTAAAAGGTATATTAGATATGAAACTTTGGACTCACAAGGACAAAGTAAATGATAGAATATTTTTAAGCTTTCTAAATACAAATAGACTAGATATTGTAACTATAATTCTTACTTGATAGCTGTTTTGTTACATGTAATTTTGCTATATGGAAATTGAAAACTTCCCTTTTATTAGACAAAAAGAGAGAAGTGATGTGGTATGTCTTTCAGGATGCTTTGAATAACATTAATTAGTAAAAGAATTGTCTTGGCCTATGGCAGGCAACTTAGAAGTAGGTGGGGAAATCAGAGCATAGATAGGGTAAGGAGGGCAGAGTCAAGGGAAACATATTCCAACTGCCCAAGAATCAACATGCAAAGTAACACAGCTAAGCCACAGGCCACGTGGCAAGACAAATTAATGGAAATGGGTTGATTAAGATGCAGGAGCTAGCTAGCAATATGCCTGAGTCTTAGGCCAACCAGCATGAAATTAATATAAGTGTCTGAGTCATTTTTGGAAGCCTAAGCAGTAGCAGGCAGTTCTGAACTGTGGGGCTAGTCTAGGCCAGAAACTTATCTTACATCAATACATGTACAACATTTTATATTATGTTCCAAAATAAATACTTCATAATATCATTTCAACTGTTTTGCTTTTATTTACTTTATAAAATGCATATCATAGAGTATGGATGTGATATTTCTACCATGATTCTACAGTTTGTTCCATTCCCTATTAATATATTTACTCATTTATCTATTTATTTAATTATTTACTCATTTTGACCACAAATCAGGCTCATTTGATCCCCTTTGAAACACACATTCCTTTTTTACGTGTTACATATTTGACATATGTGAGATACATTGCCAAGAGCAGTAGGAAATCATATAATGAGCAAATTTTTTTTGATGTCTCTTGGGTAATTGATCAGCTTATGTGTCACATTTACTCTTGAGTAAGTTTGAATAATTTATTTTTAATAGTAAACTTTACTTTTGAAGGTGGAGGGATGGCTCAATGATTAAGAGCACTCTCTGCTCTTGTAGAGGACTTAAGTTAGGTTCCCAGGATCCATATCAGTTGTCTCACAACAACCTAACTCTAGTTCCAGGATATCCAATATCTTCTTCTAGTTCCCATGGGCATCTACATACACATGGTGCACATAAATTCATGCAGGCTTTATAAGTTAGGGTTTCTATTTCTATAATGAAAACCTTTGACCATAGCAACTTGGAGAGGAAAGGGTTTTATTTGGCTTATAGAGCCACATCATAGTTTATCATCAAAGGAAGTCAGAACAGAAACTCGAACAGGGCAGGAACCTGAAGGCAACTGATAGAGTAGCCACGAAAGAGTGTTGCTTAATGGCAGCCTCCTAATAACTTTCTCAGTCTGCTTTCTTATAAACTAGAGGCCCACCAGCCCAGTATGGGACCACCCATGATAGCTGAGCCTTACCACATCAATCAGTGATTATGAAAAATGTGCTACAGGCTCACCTACAGTTATATTTTTCTGGAGGACTTTCTTAATTGAAGTTTCCTGCTCAGATGACTGTAGTTGGTGTCACATTGATGTAAACTAGCCAGCTTGACACATAGACACATCACTGCTGAGCCATAGTCTTTATGATTTTGTTCATCCTAAAGATCACACATTAATATCAACATGATAATATAAATGTTCCAAATGTTAAAGGTCTCACAGCCTTTAAAATTTAAACACTGAAAAAAAATTCACTCTCTTTAAAATATTCTCTCTTTTAAAATCCAAAGTCTTTGTATAATTCCAAAATCTTTTAAAAAGTTCAAAGTTGGCGGAACACAGTCTGCCCAGAACATGGCTGCTATAATAGTAGCAAAGGAGCAACTGAGTCGCTAAGCACACAGTTGAGAGGTCAGAGGTCAAACAGTGATTTTCACCACCTGAACTCAGGCCCTGAGACAGGCACTCAGCTTCAGCTCGGAACACAGTCCCTGGGTACATAGCTGAGAGGTGAGAGGTCAAGAGGTGACGACTGACATCATAGCACTGCCACTTTATGAGAGCAGCCGACCCTCTGTACACATAGCTGATTAAGAGCCCTCAGACCAAAAACTCACTAAGAGCTGATCAAGAACTAACAAAGAGTGAACTGGGAAAACAATGGGCAGACTGCAGTGCAAGAATACATAGAACAATACAAAGGTCAACAAGACACCACCAGAAGAAGCAAGTGGTTTTATAGCTTCAAGACCTGAACATAACAATGAAAAAGAAACAGTAGGAAATGACCTAACAGCTTTATGAAACTAATAGAAGCCTTAAAAGAGGATATAAAAAACTTCCTTAAAGAAATAAAAGAAAATACAAACAGGAAATTAGAAGAGATAAACAAATCCCTAAAAGAAAATAAAGAAAACCAAGAAAAGAAAATCAAGAGGTTTAAGAAATTTGCCAAAAATTAAAAATTGAACTAGAAGCAATAAAGAAGGCACAAATCAAACAAAGATAGAAATAGAAAATCTGAAGAAAAAAAAAGACCTGAAACCACAGATTCAATAAAAATCAACAGAATCTAAGGGATGGAAGAGAGACTCTCTGAGGTGGAAGACTCAATAGTGGTAATAGATACATCAATTAAAGAAAACACTAAAACCAAAAAAGTCATAACACAAAATATCCAGGAAATCTGGAACACCATGAAAAGACCAAACCTGAGTATAACTGGAATCAAAGAACAAGAAAAACACCAGCTCAAAGGCACAGAAAATATGTTCAACAAAATCATAGAAGAAAATTTCCCCAACGTAAAGAAGGAAATGCCTATAAAAATACAAGAAGCCTACAGAACACTAAATAGACTAGACACAAATAAAAAGTCTACTCGCAGGGCTGGAGAGATAGCTCAGAGGTTAGAAGCACTGACTGCTCTTCCAGAGGACCGAGGTTCAATTCCCAGTAGTCACATGGCAGCTCACAACTGTCTGCAGTTTCAGTTCCCAGTTCAAGTCAAACACCAAGGCAAATAAATAAATTAATTAATTAAAAAATTTTTAAAAAGTCTGCTTGTCATATAATAATCAAGTCACTAAACCTACAGAACAAAGAAAGAATACTAAGAGCTGCAAAGGAAAAAGGCCAAATCACCTATAAAGGCAGACCCATCAGAATAACACCCGACTATTCAATGGAAACAATGAAAGTAAGAAGATGCTAGTTAGACATTATATAGACACTAAAGGTGCATGGAGGCCAACCTAGACTACTGTACCCAGAAAACTATCAATCAGCATAGCAGAGTGACAAGATATTTCATGACATAACCAGATTTAAACAATACCTAACCACAAATCCAGCCCTACAAAAAGCCCTAGAGGAAAATCTCCAACCTAAGGAAACCAGAAACATCCATGTAACCACAGACAATTGACAAGCCCACAGAGGAACTCCTCTCCCCTAAAAAAAGGAAATACAAGCTACTACTAAAAATGACAGGAAATATTGATCATTGGTCATTAGCATTTTTTAATATCAATGGACTCAATTCACCTATAAAAAGACACACCCTAGCACGATGGATACAAAAAGAGAAACCATCCTTCTGCTATATATAAGCAACACACCTTAACATTAAAGAATGACATAGGCTCAGAGTAAAGGGTTGGGAAAAGACTTTCCAATCAAATGGCCCTAGGAAAAAAGCTGATGTAGACATTCTAATATCTAACAAAATAGACTTTAAACTAAAATCAATAAAAAGAGACCAGGATGGACATTTCTTATTAATCTCAGGAAAAATCCACCAAGATGAAATTTTAATCCTGAAATATCTATGCCCCTAATATAAGAGCCCCTTCATATGTAAAAGAAACACTACTAAAGCTTAAACCTTATATCAAACCTGACACACTAATAATGGGAGACTTGAATACTCCACTTTCGCCCTTGGATAGGTCAACCAGAGAGAAACTCAACAGAGAAATAAGGGATCTATCAGAAGTTATGACCCAAATGGACTTAGTAGATATATACTGAACCTTCCACCCAAACAAAAAAAAATATTTCTCAGCATCCCACTGAACTTTCTCAAAAATTGGCCACATGCTAGGTCATAAAGCAAACATCAGCAGGTACAAAAAATGGGTATAACTCCTTGTATCATATCAGATCACCATGGTCTAAAGTTAAAGTTCAACAACATCAAGAATCAAAGAAAGCCTACCAACTCATGGAAACTAAATATCACTCAACTGAACCACCTCTGGGTCATGGAAGAAATTATGAAAGAAATCAAAGTCTTCCTAGAATTTAACAAAAATGAATCCACGACATACCCAAACTTATGGGATACAATGAAAGCAGTCTTAAGAGGAAAATTCATAGCACTAAATGCCTATATGAAAAGCCTAGAGAAATCCCACACAGGAGAACTATCAGCACAGCTAAAAGCCCTAGAACAATTAGAAGCAAACTCACCTAGAAGGAATAGATGGCAGGAAATAATCAAACATAGAGCTGAAATTAATACAATAGAAACAAAAAGAACAATGCAAAGAATCAATGAATCTAAGAGTTGGTTCTTTGAGAAAGTCAACAAGATAGATAAGCCCTTAGCCAAACTAATCAAAAAACCTAGAGAGAGAGTATTCAAATCAACAAAATCAGAAATGAAAAGGGGACATAACAACAGATCCCCAGGAAATCCAGAGAATTATCAGGTCATACTTTGAAAATCTGTACTCCAAAAAAATGGAAAACCTAGAAGAAATGAACAACTTTATGGACAGGTACCATTTACCAAAATTAAATCAAGATCAGATTAAAGACCTAAACACTCTTATAGTACCAAAGAAATTGGAGTTTTCATTAAAAGTCTCCCAAATAAAAAAAAAAGCCCAGGTCCAGATGGTTTCAGTGCATAGTTCTACCAGACATTCAAATAAGAACTAATACCAATACTCTTCAAATTTCCATACAGTAGAAACTGAAGAAATATTGCCAAAATATGAGGCCTAGTACCGAAGCTACTCAAAGACACAACAAAGATAGTTACAGACCAATTTCCTTCATGAACATTGATGCAAAAATTCTCAACAGAATGCTGGCAAACTGAATCAAACAACATATTAAAAAAAAAGTCATTTACCACGATCAAGTGGCCATCATCCCAGAAATGGAGGGATGGTTCTACATATGGAATACTGTAAATGTCATCCACCATATAAACAAACTGAAAGAAAAAACACATTATCATCTTCTTAGATGCTGAAAAAGCATTTGACAAAATCCAACATGCCTTTAAGATAAATGTCCTGGAAAGATCAGGAATACAAGGAAAATATCTAAATATAATAAAGGCGATTTACAAAAGCCGACAGCCGACATCAAACTTAATAGAGAAAAACTCAAAACAATCCCACTAAAATAAGGAAATAGAGAAGGCTGTCCCCTCTTCCCTTATCTATTCTACATAGTTCTCAAAGTTTTAGCTAAAGCAATAAGAGAACGAAAGGAGATTAAGGGGATACAAATTGGAAAAGAAGAAGTGAAAATATCTCTATTTGCAAATGATATAATTGTATACATAAGTGATCCACAAAATTCTACCAGGGAACTTCTACAACTGATAAATACCTTCAGCAATATAGCAGGATACAAGATTAACTCAAAGAAATCAGTAGTCCACTTATACACTAAAGATAAAAGGGCTGAAAAAGAAATAAGGGAAACATCATCCTTTATAATAGTTGCAAATAGCATTAAATACCTTGAAGTAACAATAACCAAAGAAGTAACAGATCTGTATGACAAACGTTTTAAAATCACTGAAGAAAGAAATTAAAGAGGATATCAGAAAATGGAAAGATCTCCCATGCTCCTGGATAGGTAGGATCAACATAGAGAAAATGGCAATTCTACCAAAAGCAATCTACAGATTCAATGAACTTGCTATCAAAATCCCAACACATTTTTTTTTACAGATCTGAAAAGAACAATACTCAATTTCATTTGGAATAACAGAAAAGCCAGGACTGCCAAAACAATTTTGTTCAACAAAAGAACCTCAGGATGCATCACCATCCCAAACTTCAAATTATACTATAGAGCTACAGAAATAAAAACAGCTTGGTAATGGCATAAAAACAGATTTGTGCATCAATGGAATTGAATTGAAGACCCAGACATTAACCCATGAACCTATAAACATTTGATTTTGACAAAGAGGCCCAAAATATTCAATGGAAATAAGATAGTATCTTCACAAATGGTGTTGACATAACTTGGTGGTAGTGTGTAGAAAAGTGCAAGTAGATCCAAACCTATCACCCACCCTGCACAAAACTCAAATCCAAGTGGATCAAAGACCTCAATATAAACCCAGCTATAATGAATTTAATAGAAAAGAAAGTGGGAAATACCCTCCAATGCATTGGCACTGGTGACCACTTCCTAAATATAATACCAGTAGCACAGACACTAAGAACAACAATCAATAAATGGAACCTCCTGAAACTGAGAAGCTTCTGTAAGGCCAAGGACACAGTCGATAAGACAAAACAACAGCCTACAGAATGGAATTTTTACCAACCCTAGAAGTGACAGAGGATTGATCTCTAAAATATATAGAGAACTCAAGAAACTAGAGCCAAAAACTCTAAATAACCCAATCACAAAATGGGGTTCAGAACTTAACAGGGAATTCTCAACAGAAGAAAATGGCTGAAAGTCACATGAAAAACTGCTCAACATCTTTAGCTATCAAAGAAATGCAAATCAAAACAACTTCGATACCACTTTATAAGGATTAAAAATACAGATGACAGCATAACCTGGAGAGAATGCTAAGCAAGGGGAACACTCCTCCATTGTTAGTGGGAGTGTAAACTTGTTCAGCCACTCTGTAATGCAGTATGGCGTTTTTTCAGAAAACTGAGAATCACTCTCCCCAAGGATTCAGCAATACCACTTTTAGGCATATATCTTAAAGACGCAAACTTGCACCCCAAAAGCATTAGCTCAACTATGTCATAGTGGCATTATTCATAATAGCAAGTACCTGGAAACAACCTAGATGCCCCTCAACTGAAGAATGGATTAACAAACTGTGGTACATTTACACAATGGAGTACTACTCAGCAGTAAGAAAAAATGGTACCCTAATATTTGCAGGCAAATGGATGGATTTGGAGAATACTCTCCTTAGCGAGGTATCACAAACACAGAAAGATAAGCAGGGGATGTACTCATCCATTAGTGAACGTAAAAAAAAAAAAAAGATGTCATTATATACAAAAGCTCAAGGCTGGAACATAGCTGAGTGACATAGTGCCTCACTTCTGCATTTATGGCCTCTGGCAGGGGTGTGGGTGAGGAAAGACTTGTTTTCTTTAAGGATCTGGCCACAGGGAGTATAATTGTGCTCCAGTAAGTAAATGAGCAGCATGAATGGATGTTTTTGTAAGTGGGGGGATCATAAGGGTGGGTATAAATCTGAGAGCACTGATAACTGAGTTTGATGGAGTGCATGATGTAAAATCATCTAAAAAGCTTAGAAAACAAAAACAAAATCATTCTGTATTACTTGCTTAAATTCTACAATTTTTTATTACTTCTATTTAGAGTCCATAATAAAGTTGTGACATCATGTGCAGAGTTAATCTGCTAACCATTACCAAAAAAAAAAAAAAAAAAAAAAAATTCAAAGTCTTTCAACTGTGACTTTTATAAAAACAAAAATAAGTTAAATACTTTCTTACTTCAAGAGAGAAGTGTGTTGATATATTATATATTTAATAAAATTAGTCTGGAATATAAGAGGACAGTATCATCTCTCCAGTCTTTTTTGTTTGTTTTTATTTCTCTTTTGTTTTGTGTTGGGAGGTCATGATTTTCTATGTAACAGTCCTGGCTGTCCTGGAACTTGCTTTGTAGACCAGGCTGGTTTTGAACTCACAAAGATACTTCTGCCTCTACCTCCAGAGTGCTGAGATTAATAGCATGTGCTATCACTGCCTGGCTGTTAGGTCATGAACTCACAGAGATCCTTCTGTGATAGGATTAAAGGTATGAGTCACCACTCCAACCTTCAGGGCTTGACTGTGGGTGATCCTGTCCTCTGATATTCCAGAATGATTTTATTAATATATCCAGATTTATTAATATATTCCAGAATGATTTATATAATATGTCATCACAGAGAAGAACCAGGTTACACTCATAATTAGAGCAAAAAAAAAAATCTAATTTTAATGTGTAAATAAGTGAATATCCAATCATCAGGGATTTATTCATAGTCTTCTGGGCTCCCCCAAAGAACTTGACTTGTCAAGGTTCTCCCTCTACAAGATACACAGTTTGTCTTCTAGGCTCAGATGGGCTCTACTTTCTTGGTTGTTCTTGGTTGTCATGGTACTGACATCTCCAAAATTCTGGAATCTCCCTCAGCAACTAGGCTACACTTTCACTGATAACCTCTCCTGTTCATTCTTCATACTGTAAAGCCTCAGTTTTTCCATAATCCCTTCAATCCTGTGGATCTCACTGCTACTTTTTCTGCTCCTTCACTAAAAGCTCCTCCTGGCCTCTCCTAGCCAAACCTCAGCTACTCTCCATGACCTCTTAATGCCTTCAAAACCAATACTACCTGAGTGAGTTGAGCTGGGATATCTTTCTGTATGTTGTGAATATACTTTATTATCATTTATTAATAAAGAAGCTGTTTTGACCTATGACAAGGCAGCTTAGAGGCAGGTGGGAAATCCAAGCAAAGATAAAGATGAAGTAAGATGCAGGCTGCCACCCAGAAAAGAAGATGTAATTGAACACAGGTAAAGCCATGGAGTCATGCGATAATTCAATCGATTAATAGAAATTACCAATAGCTATTTGGTAATAAGCATGAGTCATTGGCCAAACAGTCTGTAATTAATATAAGCCTCTGTGTGATTATTTGGGACTAAGCAGCTGCCAGACTACAGGTTCAGACCTTGGGGCTAGGGTGGGCCAGAAACTTCTAACTACAGTGACTTTTACACATTACCAAGTTCAGCTGCCAGCCTAAGATACAACCTTGGCCACTTCTAGAACCCAGCATCTGTGTGCTGACCCTGAGGAAACACGTCCCAGATTTCACCTCAGTGGTGCTGGTCTCTTCACTAACTTATAGTCAATTCTGATTAGATGAAGTGACTCAAAAGTTAATAATCTACAAATATAATTATATAATACTACGTCAAATAACACATCATACATAATTACATGTAAGAAATTTCTAACTAATTTTATTGAATTTCCACTTATCTGTTATGTGTGAGTGTTTTTCCTAGTATACTTTCTCTTAACTTTTGTCCCGTCTCCCTAGACTATCTGCTGCCAAGTTTTGGATGCTCTAGACCCCAGAAGAGCATCTTGTCTCTCTTCTCCACACACTATGAATAGCATAGGCCCTGGCCCTGGGCACAGCCCACACCACCATGGAACTGACTTTAGCCTTGCCTGCAGAGGCCACCCCCAGTGATGAAAAAGAACTTGTCCCTCATGGTAATTTTATTCTTGGCTTTTCTTCTGAGAAGACACAAGTGAAGGACACAATTAGTGTCAACAATGGTAGGGTGTGTTTATTTCTCAAGGAGTAGACTCCTAGGTCCTTAGACCAACACTGAGGTCATAGCTCAAGGGACCACCCAATGCTTCTTTTATTTTTATTTTTATTTTAGTCTTGGTTATCTTAGAAAAGCAAAAACTAAAAATAGCAGTGCCATGAATGCTGAAAATATGGTCTTGTACAAGAGAATAAAGCTAGATGTGCAACAACAAACAACAAATTGAGTGGTTAAATCCTTCAGCAGAAATCAAACTGGCAAGCCTCATTAAAGCAACCAAGTGGAGTTACCAATTGTGAGAATTTGAGGCTCACAGTGAGTCTCTCAGATGAAGCCTCCAAGTAAAGAATAGTAAAGAAGAAAAGTAACACCTCATGGGGGCTACAAACATCTAGCAAAACTGACAGGGAAGTTGAGGTGGCCGGATAGAGTTCCTGACTATGCTTTCTTCCCATGGTTGAGCTTCTGTCTTCTCATTTCATCTGCAGGTGCTTTCATATCAAGGGATAAACAATAGACACCTTTACTGGGAATGACTCACCTTCTAGCTGTCCTCAAGGACACAATATTTCTTGGGTTGTTTTGCTGCCACTGAGTCAGAGGAAGGTTGAGGAAATACGGAGTCCACCCCACACCAAGAGCTTGAAGGATACTTTGAGCCAGCCATGCTCAGGTCTGATTCCAGAAGCAGGTTCTTAGTGAGATCAAACAACATATGGCAGTTTGTCAACTTAATGTACATTATACCCAGCCCTGAAATCATCTATATGTTGTTGTGAAACATTCCTTCCCTTCTCTAGTAATTACTTTTTAACATAGAAAATTAATTTAATACATTCTGGGACAAAGATAACAGAATCAATTAACTATAAAGCCTTGGAGATTTTTTAATTTAAGTTTTAGAAAATCTGTCTTTTAACTCATTGTTTTGACATTATTTAATAATAATGACTTTTATTCACCTTTTAACTATAACATTTTTATAAATGTAATTTACATGTTTGCTTATATCATGACATTTTTCCTTCAAGAATTTAGAATGAAATTTTTTAATGCACCGGATGTCAACATCCCTTGGCTGTTTTGAAACAGAATAGGGAATGAGGAAAGGTCTGGATGGGTTTTTCTTCCAGAGTTTAGGCTAAGAATGTATGGTATGTATGGCAGTACTTTGGATGACACAGCTGCCCTCAGGAGAGGAGGAAGTCCTCAATGTGGTTCAATACTTATTAGTCAGGATTACTGAAGTTTTAGTCTTGGCCTCTGAAGGACATCAATCATAAACTAACAAGGACAAAAAAAGCAAAGCAAATTAAAACAAGCACAGATGTGCTCTAGGAGCCTACTGAGAAGAGTACCAGCCAATTTCACTGACTGGGGAGTGACAGATTTGTTTGACTAGTCTGATTTCACCGTGGATCCAGTCTGAGAGAGATGTATCAAAATCTCTGTTGCATAAAAAAAAACTGTTAAATTCTGAAAGAAACAAACCTAAAGAGCCATTTAAGGAGACAGAGAGCCCTTACAGGAGATTTTGCCAGGTGGACACAAGGACTTATCTGTCCTTTGTTGACCTTTGTATCCTTTGAAAATAACCTGTGAGTCTTCTATTATTGTTGTAGTACATCTCTCATTTCTCATTACAGAGCCCTTCTGGAAAGCAAGGAATAATCCTAGACAAGTAAACACAGCTAGATATTATTTCGAATGTGTTGGGGTTACCCCGTTTAAACCTGCTAAAGCTGGTTGCCTGGGTGGCAGTCGTTGTTTTGTTAATACTTTCCTTTGGGGTATTTAAGACCATGTAGTACCTTGGAGTAACTATAACCAAAAAAGTAAAAGACCTATTTGACAAAAATTTTAAATCACTTAAGAAAGAAATTGAAGAGGATATTGCAAAATGAAAAGCTCTCCCATGTTCCTGGATGGGTAGGATCAACATAGTAAAAATGGCAATTCTACCAAAGGCAATCTACAGATTCAATGCACTGCCCATCAAAATCCCAACACAATATTTTTTGGACCTTGAAAGAACAATACTCAATTTCATTTGGAATAACAAGAAAGCCAGGATTGCCAAAACAATTTTACTCAACAAAAGAACCTCAGGAGGTATCACCATCCCTG
>PVIH01017257.1:0-29264 GCA_004025045.1 Sigmodon hispidus | reverse complement strand
AAACCCAAAAGCCTGTGAACACCTGATCTTTGACAAAGAGGCCCAAAACATTCAATGGAAAAAAGATAGTATATTTAACAAATGGTGTTGGCATAGCTGGATGGAAGTGTGTAGAAAATGCAAATAGATCTGAGCCTGTCACCCTGCACAAAACTCAAATCCAAGTGGATCAAAGACCTCAGCTTAAACCCAGCCACTTTGAACTTGATAGAAAAGAAAGTGGGAAATACACTTCTATGAATTGGCACAGGCAACCACTTCCTAAATATAACACCAGTGGCATAGACACTAAGACCAACAATCAATAAATGGGATCTCCTGAAGCTAGGAAGCTTCTGCAAAGCCAAGGACACTGTCAATAGGAAAAAACGACAGCCTACAGAATGGGAAAAGATTTTCACCAACCCTACAAGTGATAGAGGACTGATCTCCAAGATATATATAGAGCTCAAGAATCTAGAGCCCAAAACCTTGAATAACCCAATCAAAAAATTGGGTACAAATCTAAAAAGGGATTTCTCAGCAGAGGAACTACGAATGGCTGAGAGGCACCTGAAAAAGTGCTCATCATCTTTAGCCATCAGAGAAATGCAAATCAAAACAACTTTGAGATACCACCTAACACCTGTTAAATTGGCTAAGATAAAAGGCACAGATGACAGCCTATGTTGGAGAGGCTGCAGAGCAAGGGGAACACTCCTCCATTGTTGGTGGGAGTGTAAGCTTGTTCAGCCACTTTGGAATGCAATATAGCAGTTTCTCAGAAAATTGAGAATCAATCTCCCCAAGGACCCAGCAATACCACTTCTGGGTGTATACCCTAAAGAGGCACATTCACACTCCAAAGGTATTAGTTCAACTATGTTCATAGCAGCATTATTTGTAATAGCAAGAACCTGGAAACAACCTAGATGTCCCTCAACTCAAGAATGGATTAACAAACTGTGGTACATCTACACAATGGAATACTACTCAGCAGTAAGAAAAAATGATATCCTAAAATTTGCAGGCAAATGGATGGATTTGGAGAATATCCTCCTGAGTGAGGTATCACAAACTCAGAAAGATAAGCAGGGGATGTACTCACTCATTAGTGATCTCTAAACAAACAAACAAGAAAAAAAGCCAAACATGCCCAAGCTGCAAAACACAACCACGGAACAGCTTGGGATCAGAAACACCCTGGACTGACCCTTCAGATTCCACAACACCTATAGGAACACCTGACTCACTCTTGAGGAAGGGGGGTCAAAACTGGATTTGCCAGGAGTGGAGACTGATCTAAGCATTATTGGGTCAGTGGGACCATAGGATTGTCTGCTCCCTGCCCAGGGAGGGGATGGGGAGTTGTGGAGAAGAAAAAAAGACCTGATGTGGTGGGAGGGGCAAGGGACCTTGAAAAAGGATATACAGGGATGAAAAAAAAATTCAGAGGGAAAGCTGAACACGAAGTAAATATATGTGTATCAATCTTATTTGCATTATCACCCTTGATAAGTCATGCTTATGATTTTTATCTTCTTTCATGCTTATGATTTTTATCTTCTTTATAGTTATTGTTAACTTATCAGCATTTTAAATTCATTTTACTGTTTTTCTTGATAAATACAAAATAAATAAGAAGGAAAAAAAAAGACCATGTAGTAGACAATGGATAGATTTTAATAGAATTCAGCTGAGACTCATCTGTGGTCACTCTTGGGAACTCAGAAGAAGACATGAGAACTCTAGGATTTTCTCGATAATTTGTGCCATTGGCAGACATGGGTCAATCCTACTGATCATATGCTTCCTTTGGAGCATAGAGAACATGTCCCTGTCCATCACTTTTTCTGACTGCAGGATGTGAATTTAATAGAATCCAATCTCCAGAGACTCCATGGCCTTTTGAATCAAGAGGACAGATGATTTCCCAGAAGATCTTGTCATGCTCTGAGTCTTGCCTGACCTTTGAGGGTGAGAACCAAAATGATACTATCATTTTAGACTCTCATCCTCATTGTCATATACCTTCATGTAGGCAGAAGTTACTGTACCTTCAGCAGCTCTTAAATAAACACACTAAGGCTTATATTAATTATAAATGCTCAGGCGAAGGCTCAGGCTTGTTATTAGCTAACTCTCACATTTAAATTAGCCCATATTACTTATCTACGCTCTGCCATGTAGCATACCCATCTTGCTTTTCTCTACAATTTCTGGTGACTCTTCACTCTGCCCTTCTTTCGCCCAGCATTCTCAGTTTGGCTCTGCTACATAGCCTTATCCCATTCAGAAACTGGCTAGTTAACTTCTTTATTAAACCAGTCACAGTGACATATATGCACACAGTGTAAAAAAAATATCTCATGACCTGAGCCCCCGTCCGGAAAGTCATTCTCCGGGACCAGGGTCAGTCTGTAGAGTCTGATCCCAGACTCTCCTTAGCAGACAGGACTAGGGTTTGGCTGTGAGGGAATCCTCCAGCCACAGCTAAGAAAGGGACTATTATACCCAGCAAAATTATCAATAACCATAGATGAAGTAACAAGATATTTTATGACCAAGTCAGACTGAAACAATACCTATCTACCAATCTGGCCCTCCAGAAAGCATTAGAGGGAAAACTCCAACTTAAGGATCCCAGATACACCCATGAAACCACAAACAATCAATAATCACACAGAAGAAAAGCCCAGAGAAAGGAAATACATACAAGCCACTACGAAAAATAGCAGGAAATATCAATCAGTGGTCATTAATATCCCTTAATATCAATGGATTCAACTCACCTATAAAAAGACACACACTAAGAACATGGATACTAAAACAAAAGCCATCCTTCTGCTGCATAAAAGAAATGCAACTCAACCACAAAGACAGACACAGGCTCAGAGTAAAGGGTTGGGAAGTAATTTTCCAATCAAATGGCCCTAACAAACAAGCTGGGGTTGCCATCCTAATATCTAACAAAGTATATTTTAAGCTAAAAGCAATTAAAAGGGATCGAGATGGTCATTACTTATTCATCATAGGAAAAATTGGAGAAGAGGAGATTTCAATACTTAATACTTATGCCCCTAATATAAGAGCACTTATCTATGTAAAAGAAACACTGCCAAAGCTCAAATAGCACATCAATTCTCACACACAAATAGTGGGAGACTTTAATACCCGACTTTTACCCCTGGATAGGTCAACCAGACAGAGACTCAGCAGAGAAATAAGAAGTCTAACAGAGGTTATGATGCAAATGGATTAATAGATATTTATAGACACTTCCACCCAAATCCAAAGGAATATACATATTTCTCAGTTCCTCATGGAACTTTCTCTAAAATTGACCACATAATTGGTCATAAAGGAAATTTCAATGGATTAAAAAAATGGAAATTATCCCTTGTATCATATTTGACCACCAGGGTTTAAAGTTAGAGTTCAATAACATTAAAAATTACAGAAAGCCTACCAACTCATAGAAACTAAACATCACTCAGCTGAAGCACTTCTGGGTCAAGGAAGAAATTAAGAAAGAAATCAAAGTCATCCTACAATTTAAGGAAAATGAATCCACAATGTACCCAAACTTGTGGGACACAATGAAAGCATTCTTAAGAGAAAAATTTATAGCACTAGATGCCTATATAAAAAGTCTAGAGAAATTCCACACTAGAGAACTAACAGCTAAGCTGAAAGCCTTAGAACAATTAGAATCAAACTCACCTAGAAGGAGTAGATGGCAGGAAATAATCAAACTTAGAACTGAAATCAATACAATTGAAACAAAAAAAATATACAAAGAATCAATGAATCTAAGACTTGGTTCTTTGAGAAAGTCGACAAGATAGATAAGCCCTTATTCAAACTAATCAAAAAGCAGAGAGATAGCATCCAAATCAACAAAATCAGAAACGAAAAGGGGGACATAACAAGAGACCCCCAGGAAATCCAGAAAATTATCAGATCATACTTTGAAAACTTATATTCCACAAAAATGGAAAACCTAGAAGAAATGGACAGGTTTTTGGACAGGTACCATTTACCAAAGTTAAATGAAGATCAGATTAATTACCTAAACAGACCTATAACCCTAAAGAAATTGAAGCTGTCATTGAAAGCCACCCAAGAAAAAAAAGCCCTGGTCCAGATGGTTTCAGTGCAGAATTCTACCACACATTCAAAGAAGAATTACTACCATTACTACTCAAACTATTTCACACAGTAGAAACTGAAGGAATATTGCCAAATTCCTTTTATGAGGCCACAATTACCCTAGTGCCTAAGCCACTCAAAGACACAACAAAGAAGGAGAATTACAGACCAATTTCCCTCATGAACATTGATGCTAAAATTCTCAACAAAAGTCTGACAAACCGTATAAAACATATAAAAAATATATGTTTTATAAAAAATATATTTAATATATTTATATAAAAAAATATATAAAAAAATATCATCCACCATGACCAAGTACACTTCATACCAGAAATGAAGGGATAGTTCAACATACAAAAAAACTGCAAACATCTTCCATCATATAAATAAACTAAAGGAATAAAACCACATGATCATATCCTTAGATGCTGAAAAAGCCTTCGACAAAATCCAACACTCCTTTATGGCAAAAGCCCTAGAGAGATCAGGAATACAGGGAAAATATTTAAATATAATAAAGGTGATTTATAAGAAGCCAACAGCAAACATCAAACTTAATGGAGAAAAACTCAAAGCAATCCCACTAAAATTAGGAATTAGACAAGGATGTCCTCTCTCCCCTTATCTATTCAATATACTTCTCGAAGTTTTAGCTAAAGCAATCAGAGAACAAAAAGAGATTAAGGGGATACAAATTAAAAAAGAAGAAGTGAAAATATCTCTATTTGCAGATGATATGACTGTATACATAAGTGACCCACAAAATTCTACCAGGGAACTTCTACAGCTAATAAATACCTTCAGCAATGTAGCAGGATACAAGATTAACTCAAAGAAATCAGTAGCCCTCCTATACACTAAAGAAGAAAGGACTGAAAAAGAAATAAGAAAAACGTCACCCTTTATAATAGCTGCAAATAGCACTAAATACCTTGAAGTAACTATAATCCAAGAAGTAACAGATATATTTGACAAAAATTTTAAATCACTGAAGAAAGAAACAGAAGAAGATATCAAAAAATGGAAAGATCTCTCCTGTTCCTGGATAGATATGATCAATATAGTAAAAATGGCAATTCTACCAAAAGCAATCTACAGATTCAATGCACTGCTCATCAAAATCTCACCACAATATTTTTTGAACCTTGAAAGAACAATGCTCAATTTCATTTGGAATAACAGGAAAGTCAGGATTGTCAAAACAATTTTGCTCAACAAAAGAACCTCAGGAGGCATCACCATCCCTGGCTTCAAGTTATGCTATAGAGCTACAGTAATAAAAACAGCCTGGTACTGGCATAAAAACAGACTTCTGAATCAATGGAATGGAATTGAGGATCCAGGCATTAACCCAAAAACCTATGAACACCTGATCTTTGGCAAAGTGTCCAAAAATATTCCATGGAAAAAAGATAGTATATTTAACAAATGGTGTTGGCATAACTGGATGGAAGTGTGTAGAAAAATGCAAATAGATCTGAGCCTGTCACCCTGCACAAAACTCAAATCCAAATGGATCAAAGGCCTCAACATAAACCCAGCCACTTCAAACTTGATAGAAAAGAAAGTGGGAAATACACTTCTATGAATTGGCAGAGGCAACCACTTCCTAAATATAACACAGTGGCATAGACACTAAGACCAACAATCAATAAGTGGGATCTCCTGAAGCTAGGAAGCTTCTGCAAAGCCAAGGACACCGTCAATAGGACAAAACGACAGCCTACAGAATGGGAAAAGATTTTCACCAACCCTACAAGTAATAGAGGACTGATCTCTAAGATATATAAAGAGCTCAAGAATCTAGAGCCCAAAACCTTGAATAACCCAATCAAAAAACGGGGTTCAGAACTAAAAAGGGCATTCTCAGCAGAAGAACTACGAATGGCTGAAAGGCACTTGAAAAAGTGCCCAACTTCTTTGGCCATCAGAGAAATGCAAATCAAAACAATTTTGAGATACCACCTTACATCTATCAGATTGACTAAGATAAAAGACACAGATGACAGCCGATGCTAGAGAGTTTGTGGAGCAATGGAAACACTCCTCCATTGTTGGTGGGAGTGTAAGCTTGTTCAGCCACTCTGGAATGCAGTATGGCAGTTTCTCAGAAAACTGGGACTCAATCTCCCCAAGGATCCAGCAATACCACTTTAGGCATATATTCTAAAGACGCACACTTACATTCCAAAGGCATTAGCTGAACATTGTTCATAGCAGCATTATTGGTGATAGGAAGAACCTAGAAAAAACCTAGATGTCCCTCAACTGAAGAATGGATTAACAAACTGTGGTACATCTACACAAAGTGGTAACTCAGCAGTAAGAAAAAAATGTATCCTAAAATTTGCAGGTAAGTGGATGGATTTGGAGAATACCCTCCTCAGTGAGGTATCTCAAACCCAGAAAGATAAGCAAGGGATGTACTCACTCATTAGTGGACTTTAAACAAAAAAGCAAAATGCAAAACATGTCCAAGCTGCAAACCACAACTACTGAGCAGCTTGGGATCTGAAACACCTGGAACTGGCACCTTAGATCCCACTCCCTCTAGAGGAACACCTGACTCAGTCTTGATTTTGGTGTGAGGAAACAGGATCTGCCAGGAGTGGATGCTGAACTGAGCACTAATGCGTTCATGGGACCTCTTGCCCTTGCTGGGGAGGAGATGGGGAGATGTGGAGAAGAGAGAGTGACTGGAGGAAGTGGGAGGGTGAAGGGACCTTGAATAAGGATATACATGGATAGAAAATGTGACTTATTCATAATAAAAAATAATAAGAACTGATAGAATGAACAGGAAAACAATAAAATTTCTATTCAAACAGACAAGCATGCAGGATGTCTAACCCCCCAAATAGATGCTATGAGAAGAAAACTGCATATTGATTACTGAATGCAGTCAAGAATGAGCAGGCAGGAAAATATGCTGGAATAAAGCTAAAAACAGTAGAAAAAATGACTGGAACTGTGATATGATAAAGACTTACAAAGAACTGTTTTAAATTCAACAGATAAATATTTGTTGTACCACTGAAGACCAAAGCATGAAGTTAAAAGCATTTTCAGACTCTTATCATAAGTGAAAGTGAAATACTTGCTCAGTTCTAAGCAATGCTACACAGGACAGAGATAACAATTCATACCAAAACATCTGCCCAGAGGGTCATAAAGGAGATATTTGAATTGTAAGAAGACATTACAATGAGTTCAGCCTGGTTCTGGAAGAGGCAATAATGAAAGCAGCAAAGAAGACAGCATGAGAAAAGAGCAGAGGGAAGCTTGGATGGCCAGGTGTCTCTGGAGACACCATAGGTCTGTAATGCAATAAATAGACTTTCTAGAAGGAAAGCAGGTGAACACATTGGCCTCCAGATTCTAGGAAGTGTCAAAGAAAGAATAAAAGATCATTAAAAGTAAAAAAAAAAAAAAAAAAAAAAAAAAACCCTCACATTCCTCCTCTTTGTTAAACTGATAAGTAAAGTTTTAACTTTAACATAGTAAAATTATATGCCACAAAACAGTTATCAATTAAGAATTGCACTTATAATATCTAGTCCATTTGTATTTGGCAGTATTCGAGAAAATATTCTATTATCTAGTTTATCTTTGTGACTTTAAAGTTTTATGCCAAAAATTTATCTTTTATCTTAAGTAAGGAAAATGCTTGTTAGCTGTGACTATCTAGTCTCCAACTCTATTAAAAAAAAAACCCAGAAGGGTGAAACATTGTCAGATGACAGGAACATTTGGCTCCCTAGACAGTCATCCGAAGTTCTGTAACACTGGAGCATCAAACTTTGTTCTCCAGGCCTGGTATATCTGATACACATTTCTGAGAAGCAAGAAATTTTAAGGACTGTCCTATTATATCTTATCAATGTCTAGCATATGTTTTTCTTTGCATTCTGCTGGTCCAGTTTGGACAGTGTACTGTCAGTAATTGACACAAGGGCAGTTTCTTTGCCCAAATTGCTAGTTTTTGCCATTAAGAAAATAAACTCCATATAGGGGTTTCTCAATGCCCATCATTTTTTTAAGTAATTGGTGCTTGCAGGAGCAGACATGTCTCATGTCAATAAAAGTCTAAGTTATTAAAATACTTTAAATACTATATTCTGTATATCTCTGAAGTGTTTGAAGATTACCTATCTGAAATATATCCATGTGTGACTTTGAAAACATACCTAATATGACTATAAGTTTGGTTATTATGGATGACTATTAATTTGTTTTATTTTATTTTCTCCAACTTTATTATGGCATATATGATAAATACAAATTCTATACATTTAGATAATGCAATGTGATAGTTTGATATATGTTTCAACTGTGAATGATTACTACAATGAAGTTAATTAATATATATTCCACTCATATGTTTATTTTTCATAGTGATAATGTAGCATCTATATTGTCTCAACCTATTTGCAGCTATATAATACATTATTTTTAACTATAGTTGTCAGGATCTATTGTTTGTATACTATTGACTTTGCTTTTTTCATATATATTTATTATTTGGTGATTTTACATCATGTACCCCATCAAACTCAATTATCAGTCCTCTCAGATTCATATCCACTCTTACAATCTCTCCATTTACAAAAACACCCATTCATGCTGCTCATTTACTTACTGGAGCATAATTAAAGTCCCTGTGGCCATCCCTTAAAGAAAACAAATCTTTCCTCACCCGCACCCCTGCCAGAGGTCATCAATGCAGAAGTGAGACACTGTGTCATAAATGACTATGCTCTAGCCTTGAGCTCTTGTATACAATGACATCGTTTTTAATTTGTATTTCTTAATTGTACATTAATTTTAGAATAAATTGTATAAGCACAACACAAAATTAGCTTTAAAATTATATCAGTATACCAAAATTTATACCAATGTAAGATATTTAAGACTAGTGGTTGCCACTGAACAGCTTGGGATCAGAAACACCCTGGACTGACTCTTCGGATCCCACTCCACCTAAAGGAACACCTGACTCACTCTTGAGGAAGGGGAGACAAAACTGGATCCGCCAGGAGTGGATACTGAACTAAGTAATATTGGGTCAGTGGCACCATGGGATTGTCTGCTGCCTCTCCAGGGAGGGGATGGGGAGTTGTGGAGAAGAAAAAATGATCTGATGTGCTGGGAGGGGGAAGGAACCTTGAATAATGATATACAGGGATAGAAAGCGTGACTTCTTTGTTAGGAAGAAGAAGAAGAAGAAGAAGAAGAAGAAGAAGAAGAAGAAGAAGAAGAAGAAGAAGAAGAAGAAGAAGAAGAAGAAGAAGAAGGAGTCACCTGGGAACAATCTGGAAAAGGAACTAGGCCCTCCAAGGATAGGCAAATGTCCACTGACATGGGCAATATGTGGAGCTTCAAGGGGAGGGTTCAGACTGTTTCTGTGTATGGACTGACACCTTGGAGTCCATTCTCTCCAGAGGAACACCTAACCCAGTCTTTATATTAGGATTAGAAAATCAGACTTGCCTGGAGTGGATGCTGAGCTGATCGACCTTGGGACTTCTTGGCCTTTATGGGAAGGGGGTGAGGGGATGGGGAGGATGGAGGCTGAAGGCTGACTGGGAGGGATCTGGAAGGACAAGGGAGTTAGAACAAAGGGATACATGGATAAAAAAGACTTTATTGTTAAAAAAATTCTTAAATAACAAAAATTAAAATTAATAAAAAAAGAAAAAAAGACTAATGGATGCTTTCTTGTCTTAAAAGTAGATTCAATAATCTTTTTTATTTAATCATTTCTATATCCTCTTTTTTCTTTTCAGAAAAGATCTTTGAATCTAATCTTTTTTGTTCAGCTTTTTATCTGACCATTACCCATAGCCACTCATAACTAACCCTCTTAAATGATAGTAAATATCCATTATTGATTTGGTGGAATATGTGCATCATTCTCTGGACAACTTCCAGTTGTTTGAGGATGTTGGTATCTATGGGGGCAAACTTGAGAAAATCAGGTTAATTGTTAATTCTTGGCTAGAATAGTCCATGAGGCTGGATCATCTCAGTCATCAGCCTTGAAGGTATTCTGGATGCTAAATCACCTGAGCCATCCATTTCATTGGTGCCTGATTCTCTTGCTCTAAAAGGTAACGTACATATCTTCATTAATAAAGTATAGATGTGCATTGTACATAAGTTAGTCCATGGTGATTTTTTGTTGTGTGTTTGAGCTGGTAAAATTATATTTCATATCCTAGAGTTCTTTTAGGTTTCTTTATGTCTATAATCAGGATTTTATGGTGTCTTCATTGACCAAATCTGATCATCTTTAACTTTGAACAAATCCATAGCTACTTATTTTCTTTGGAAATAAAAGCATAACTTCTTCCCCAAAGTAACATATTTTTACCTAAATTTTGAAGTTAATATATTTATATATATATATATATATATGTTGGTTTAATCTAATATCTTTTATTTTCCAGGATGTCTTAGCAGCCAAAAAGCTTAAAGACAACAAGTAACATATTACTGTGGGATAATGCTCTTGTACACTGTAAAAATTCGCTGCTCATATTAGTTTAATAGAATGTTGATTGGCCAGTAAAAAGTACAGGCAGGACTAGCAGACTAGTAGAATTCTGGGAAGTGAAAGAGCACAGCAGAGACACTGGCCAGTTGCAGGGACAGAAAGATGAGAATGGTGCTCTGAGAAAAGCTGCCAAGCCACATGGCTAAATATAAATTAGAAATATGAGTTAACTAAACAAATAAGAGTTAGATAGTAATATGCTGAGCCATAGGTCAAACAGCTTGTAATTAATATAATATTTTGTGTGATTACTTGGGACTGCTCTTTCAGACCTCATGGTTGAGAGGTTTACAAAAGGAACAAATGCTTAGTTTGGTGATAATGTAAACAAAACTGAGTTCTTCAAGCTATAATCCCCCAAAGCACTATGCACAAATATCGGTCCAATCCAATGAGGATGAAAGTAGAACTTCCTTGGTAGCTGCCTTGTGCTGCTGTTACTAGAGATTTAAAGAGGCATTGAGCTACACAGTGTCTCATAAATCTCACATGCTAGCTATAAAGACAAAATAGCTAATAATTAGAAGAGTCAAATAAAATAGTTGGAAGTTATACTAAACACACCAAGCAAAGAGTATGCCAATTATAGCTTTGACTCTGACAGCCTTTACTTTCAGTCTAGAAATGCAGATGCAAGTGACTTTACCACCTCAGACACCATCTGTCTTTGTTTGGCAAACTAAGACACATATGTTCTACTCATTTCCCATGGCTGGCTTTGTGGCTGGCCAGAAATTTAAAAGAAGGTTTGAGTAACCCACAGTTTCTTTTCCACAGAACACCACAAGTTTAATGTTATCTTTTCCTTTGTGGTAAACTTTCTTCTGACTTGAATGTAATTAAAACATAGTGCTTTGTATCAGAATAAAATATATATATATATATATATATATATATATATATATATATATAAGCTTTAAATTGAAGAGTTAGACATGTCTCTGATTTTACCACTAAACTTCTTTCCCATGGTTAGAAACTAGGTTTTCTACTGGAATAAACTGCTTTAAAGCCCCCAGACCCATCACTGATAGAGACTGGAACAATGCCTACATTGACCTACTGGTTAAAACAGGAGCCACATTGCAGATATTTAATATTAGGAGAAATTTTTTAGAAAAATCAGTCGGGGCATTGGGAAAGTGTAAATGTACTAGGGAATGCACATATATAAACTCAAATTAATAAGAACCAGGAAATTTTCTTTTATTCAGTTAACAGTTGTCAGAATATAGCCAAAAGAATGTTTATACATGGTAAACAATGACTTGAGGGAACTGAGAGAGGCTCCAGGGGAAAAAGAGCGAAGGACTGTTTACCTCAGGTTCCTTGCATTGTTCTTGGACATGATTTTGTGCTTCCTATGTTAGACATTTACATTCAATTTATGAAACATGTTAATTCTTGTTGGATGTCAGAACATAGCTATAGAACTCAGCCTGGTAAAGGACATGCTGAGTGTTGTCCTCATTGTACCCTGAACATGGATATGGCCTTCTGTCTTGCTTTCCCCATTATAATCTATAGTATGTGCCAGGCAATTGTGTTTAAATTGGTCTGTCCTGAGAAAGTTCTGGAAAAGGGCTGCTCTGTTAATAAGTATGTGCCTTCTGACATTTATTTACATTTTTTTCTTAACTCAAACAATGTTTCTTGAATCATTGTTAGATTCTGTGTTGCATTTGTGTATAGAAGTACATTAAATGGAAGTAAAATTTTTCTACAACATTAGACTGTAGTCTGCCTCTTTCTTTCAAATCCTCCAATTACAGGTCTCACAGACAGAGCTACATAGGCTGACGAACATTGTCAAACTATAAGAGAAGTTTTGTAAATTTATACTCTAGCATTAAGTTCTTTTACAAAGTTACATAATTATAAGGTTGCTCACTCAAAGCCTCTTAACAGACTTATGAAAGAACTTATGGCTCATCAGACCATCTGTACCCACCTGCTTTCTTCTAGATTTCATTTATTTAAGAAGAAAAGATAACAATAACCAACATTTTCTTGCATGTCACATGTGCCCTGTTTTATCAAAGCAAATTGATTTCATTGAACTAGTATTAGGTAACATTGTAAAACCATATTAGTCACATGCAGAATAATGGGTAGTGTGATGGATAAGCAAAAGATCACAAGAAATCAGGCTAGCTTCTGCTGTCAGAATGTATCAGAGACTTTTATTGCTCTCCTGACCCTCTTTTCTGAAGACTCTAGTATTTAGATTGTGCCACCATGATCAATGGAAAGGTTTGCACTCTAGCCCTGCCTTGTTAAGAACCATTCATATCAGACTCCTAAAGCACAGACAGACCACAAAGGATTCTGTCCCAAATGAAGCCATTACTGTCTATGCTCCCATGGCCTGAAGAGTGATGGCTTATTTTTCTCTAGTAAACCTGGGTAAAGGTAAACTATACCTTTAAATGTGAAATTTTGTCATGGTTTTTTATTAGAGTAGAATAGGGATAAAAATAAACCTTAAAAATGTAAATCCAATCTGGTACTTTCTGCTCCCATCTCCTAGAAATATTTATTATTTGTCCAGTAATTGAACAATTATGTCAGTTTATTTCCTTTAATTTTGCTATGTTACATTCAAACCTCACTTTCCAAGTTAATGTTGAAACACATAACTACATAACTCTTATAGTTCTTGGAAAATGAAAGACATTACGAAGTATGGCTCTATCAGTTTTATTTTATTACCCTTACAGAGAAAGGAACAATAATTTCAACATCACTAACTTCAGACAATTTTGTAATTTGGGCACTAATTAAATTCAGCTAAGATGGATGTACAAGGAAAATAGCACATATAAAGAACTGTATGAACTTCTATCTCAATATTTATAGACTGATAGAAGATACACAAGGTATATGCATCATCTTGGCCATACAAGCAATTGCATTGACTAGAAGAACATCTAGAATCTAATATCTTAAGCTATGAGGCACACCCTATGTGGGTTTATGTAACATAATCTCAGAATTCCCCCAAAATTCTGTGAGAGTAAAAAATTTTAAAGAAATTAATCTTAAATGTTACAAGTCCCAAGTGTTTTCAGCATGGCAGCCCATGTTACACTCCATAGCTATACATACAGCCTTAGCTGTGACATAGTATGAACGCCTTTCACTGTCTGACATCATGCCATGCAGCACTAACTGATGCTGTCAGAAAGAGTGGCTCTGGTGCTGGATTATTCTGTGGTATGAATCTCAGTGCCTTTATTGCACAGGCCAAGTTTTCTGCTCTCAACAAAACCCAACAGCTTGATTATTGAAATAGAAACTTTTAATATTTTTACTGCTATTCTTCAGCATGCAAACATCAAATTGATATGTCTGAGTATTACATACTATTAGAATGTTTGACTTCAAAAATTTCTGTTTAGGTTATTGACTTAAAGTTCATTTAAAAATTATAAATGGAGCAAGGCTTGACAGCATATAGCTTTAACCCCCGTGGAAGCAGGAGGATCTCTGCGAGTTTGAGGCCAACCTGACCTACAAAGGTAGTTCCAAGAAAGGACTACACAGAGAGACCTTGCCACAAAAAGTTAATTATTAAATGAATTTTGGCTTAGGATTAGTACAGAGTTTCCAACAATTTATGAAATGGTCCTAAACATACTTGTGTCATTTTGTTCTATGTATTTGTGAAAGGCAGTGTTATGAGCCTTGATGATTTTAACATAAAAATAACAATTAGTTCTGAGAACCACTATAGATGATATATACTGTACTATCAAATATTCAGCCATAATTTAATTTGTTACCAAAATAAATAGGCATATCTACCTCAGTAGTATTCAAGTCACTTTTGTGTTCAGTGCATGTTAAAATTATATGGATACCAAAAGATTGTTTTCAAATTAATTTCTTTATGATTTCTTATTAGCTAATGTTTGGTTTGTATACCTATTTTGCATGCCTATATTATCCATAGTTAAGTAAAGCACTTTAGAGACAAGAGGGTCATGGGAGGAAATCTTTAAGTCTTCACCTGCAAGAATTGTCCCTGAGAATGTCTTTCCTGGCTGTCCTTGGGTAGTTTCAAAACATCCATCTTTTCTGTCATGCCATTTCCTCTTATGTTTGAGGATCCTAGGTGGGTTCTGTGAAAATTGTTTTTTGGAGGAAAAAAACACTTGAAATAGAAGCCCAAAGGTGGTACTTATTGTTTCATAAGTTTCAAAAGCCAATGCCCTGGGGAAAATAGAAGTGACCATGATAGAAACAAAGGCAAATTAGACTACTGTAGGTGAGAATCAGAGCTGAGCTTTGTTCTACACTTGGTGTGGTTAGAGCCCCTGGGAGATGACAAGAGCTTTCAGAGGCTTTGGGTAGACCAACGAGAACTCCTGCTTCTCATAGCCTAGCTGAGGTAAAGAAAAGATTCAAATGGCAAGTGCTGAGAGCAGAGGGCATGAATGACCACAGTAGTGTCCTGGTGAGGTGGCTGAGTATGAAGTTTGGGAACTCAGAGCCAGAGAAGCAGAATCCCGCCCCTACATGTGAGGAGGCAACAAAAGGAGCAGGGTACCTCAGGGATCTCACAGGGGGACACAGACATCTCACCGTAGCCCTATAGTCCTGTAACAGACTAGATTACTGTATAGACAAACAATACAGAAAACCTTATCTCTACACCAAAGCCCCAGCCTCACTCACTCCCTCAACTAACACATGCTCTGAAGAAATTTCTAAGTCTCTGACTGTGGTTAGGTTTGAACCAGGCAGTGTACTGGGAACTCAAAATAGAAATTGCTGAAATGGAAGAAATAATGACATATTGGGCAGTTGATCCACCTCTTTCTGGGCTGGCTAAGTATTCCATAGCAGGGGTTATATCAGACCACAGAGCACCCTCTCACTCACATTGTTTCCTCAGACAATGGAAGCCTTGGAGCCTCATGTTTATATGACTCATTCATGAACCATGAACCCATATTCCCAACTGACCAATGCACATTTCACTTGGATTTCACAAAGCACAGAGTATGTTCCAAAATTATCTCTTTACAACATCTGTGCATCAAAAAAAATTAGACTCTTCTTAGCCATGACATAAGCCATCTGACTGCTCCTGGGTTTGGGTAGACCTTTAGTCCCTCAGTTCTCTTCATTACTTCCATAACTACTTGAGCACAAGTTACCATCATCCTTCCTTCTCATAAGATATATTTTCATCATTTTCCATCCTGCAATCTGAAAGATATTCAAAATGAAACTCTGAGTATAACATCACCCATCACTTGCCTACAACAACTCACACAAGGTCACCAAGTGATTGAGAGAGTGAAGATGTTAGTGAAGAGTTAGCTAGCTGCTGTATTTGAACTCAGCTTTACCTTGAGCCAAGTGCCTATCAACAGCTTTACCCAGGGCACACTGACCTCTTTCCCCTCCTTAACAAGATAGACCTTATCACCCTTCATTCTTAAAGTAACCTCTCTTCTTATCTGTTATACTCTTTTTCATGTTCTCAGGACCCAATCATTTTTCACATCTAAAACTTCAATCCTTATCCATGACCTTTAAACCAGTGAGATTCCCTACCTGTGATCTCAAAACATCAGCATTTGCCCTTCACAGCAATGGTTATAACTGCTGCTTTTATTTGTTTTGTGACTGATGTATCACCTTCTCCATGAGACTGTTAATTCAATGAGTACTAAATGGCCCCATTTTACCCAGAGACCCAGGTACATGGTAGAGATCCTGTGAATCACTGAACGACTTTGAAAGTACAGTTAATGAACATTAATAAAGTGGCTAACATGTTAATTTTTTGCACATGGCACGGGAATGGAATCTCAACACTGGGAGTACCACAGGAGAGTTTATTAATGCAGTAGGCAGAGGTAGGGGTGGAAGGGAGCAGAGAAAGAGGAAGAAGGAGGGGACTTGTGTGAGCACTTTCTTTAAGAGGGTGGGTGGGCCCATGTTTGCATAGCCACACCCAGGGGCATAGTTGACTCTTTTACATTCCAGGTAAATGCAAGCTTTGGAAATCCTTACATAGCACCTTTAAGGGTTTAGCCAGTGCCAGAAACCATTTGCTACATGTGTTAGCCTATTTAAACTTACTTTAAAAAGTGATGGGGGGGGGGGGCAATGTTGCTCCACCTAGAATCAGGTGCACCCCTCACAAAGAGAGAAGCTCTTCCCAGTGTCCCTCAAAAACTCAGAAAGTCTTGCTTCCCATTGAGCTATTTAGAATGATCCTGTTTCATGATAGGTTATATTTTCAGTCTACTTCAAATTACATATTCATTATGGAAACAATGCATATATGTCAAATTCTTAATGAATTTATGTACCTTGGGGCTTTGTGGTAGAAATTAAGACATAAACATCAAGATGAGACATCCTTTTGAAATGATCCAGATCTGGTGGATAGACAATAGAAATAAATAACTCAATAAAATTTATACGACTTGTCTACAAAGAACTTAGATAAAGGAAGAAGGACCAAAAATCAACTTTTCCCAGCAGGTGACAGAAATAGTTGTTATATGTTTTAGTCTGCCTGTGTAATGACTACGATGAGCCAAGGTCCTATTAAATATTTCTGACCACCCCTATTCTCTTTTCTTAGCTTTTCATAGCCTGTAATTTGTTTCCCAGGGCCACTATAGAAAAACAGGGTAAAGTAAGTGGCTTCACCAACAGAAACAAATCATTTTACACTTCCAGATGGACATGGTTGATTCTCTCTGAGGAGAGCTGTTAACCTCATTCACTCCTTTCTTGGGTTCTAGCAAGGGCAGCCTCAAGTGCCCTTGGGCATGTAGACACATCACTGTGATATTTGCCTTGTTCTCTTAGTGTTGTCTCTGTGGAAATGGCTCTGTGTTCAAGTTCCTCCTTCCCAGAAGAATACAAATCATACTGGATTCAGTCCCAGTTGGAAAAGCTAGTCTTATGTAATTACATCCAAGATGACCTCATTTCCAAACATAGTATTCTGAGGTTCTGAAGGTTTGGATTTGCAACATACAAATTTGGGAAGAGCAGAGTCAACTCATAGTAACTCCTTTTATTTTCTAAAACATTCTTTCATAAGCTTATTTATTTTAATATGATTATGAATATGAATGAATTCTTCATTCACTTGTTGATTTATTCACTGCTTATTGTGATTTTCTGGTTTGAATCCTACACTAGGATATATTCTGAGCATGAACAGCACTCCACTTGTCTTTGTTAATCAATAGATAATTTGTAGATGACTGGATGAGTGCATCATCAAAGGAAATGAAGCAGAACATCAAGACTGTGTCTCTGGCCAGCCTTGTGTTCCTGGGTTGCAGAGAAGGACTATTGATACATTTAAATTTGTAAGTAGATGAGAAACAGAAATACATAAAATGGCTGGCAAAGCAGACATCTGAATTGGAAAAGACAAGAAGAAAAATGATAGCAACTACCAGGCTTGATATATGTTTTCTTCCCTTTTCCCATTCCCATCTATTTAAGAATTAAAAGTTACTTCTCAACCTCTGATCGTGTCACTAAATCTTGACTTTTGGCTCATTGGCCTGATTCATCCCCCTTTAATTTTACATCCAGGTCCCGTTTTTTTTCTCTCCTGGTCTTTGGCTACTAAGACTATGGGTCTACTCATAAAAGCCAACTTGCTCCACAGAGGGCTTTTGAAAAAGTCAAGTTGATTAATATGTGACTAAAATTTATTTCAATTTGTTTTGACAGATATGTACAGCTCTGGAATCATTGTCACAGTGTAGATGAAAAGGATATTGGCCATTTTGTGGCCAATTCTCCTTCACTCTCAACAGGCATACAACAACCAATGGATCTTTATAGGCAAAACTTTAGTTGCCTAATCGACACAGTGAGCAGTATTGTGAAGTGGGCAGAACTCAGTCCAGCTACCACAATGACAATGAAACAAGTCAATAATCTCCTAGCCACAAAATTCACGAGGAAAAGAACAACAAAAAGCAAAGAAAAACAAATGTTGTCATAAAATGATACCTTTTGAAGACACATCAACCTCCAAGGCTTCTGAGAGCGCCTGAGTATTCCTTCACAGTACCCACAGAGGATCCACCCTAGGTCTGCGCTTAGTTGTAATTGTAACCATATATTTAAGCAGCTAGATTTTTTATAAGATAAAAACACATCTTCATCATTACTAGGCAATAGTGTCTTCAGTCTTCAGTGCACATATGAGCTGTGGTTCCAGCCTCAGTTGTGGGATGCAAACTCTTGTAACTGTGGACCACTGGTCTCAGAGTGTGTGCTCAATAATGCCATTCTTCCTATAAAAATTAAAAGCTCAGTTACAAGTTCTGTTTCTCCACCTCAGTGAATATTTTTAGAAACACAACATTTGTATAAATGTATATTAAATATTGTACTATATTCTAAAAAGGATTCTCATATCTGTTAGTTGCCTATTTTTCAAATTCTGGAAATGAGAGGCTAAGCAGTGCAGAATCAAGGTTAAGAAATGATCAATTTGAAAAATAAAATGGACCTTGGCTTTGATTAGACTGTGGAGATAACTCTTATGGAAACATAAGCTAATGATTTCTATGTGGTGATATATTTTATATAATGGCTTGACTGTGGGTAATTCTATTCTCTAATATTCCAGGCAGATTTTATTAAATATAAAATATATCACCATACTGCTATGTCAGATTTGGATAGTTAGGTCAATGCTATTGACTGAGGAAGAAAAAAGCAAAATGGGTAGCACCAGAGACAGAGAATGATGTGTTCATGAGACATCTAGAAGGAGAAGCCCCCCCTCCACTAGATTTGGATAAAGAAATCTGACTTTGGGGAGAGATGGTCTAATTAAAGACAGCCATTGAAACAGTGAAACTAGGTGAGACACTGCCTAAGAGTATGTAGCTGAAAGATGTGACTTATCACAATTCTGAGGAAGCTTTACTATATAAGGCATAGACATTTAACAGAAAACCAAAAGCAGAAAAAAAAAAATTAGAGAATCTCTTTTGTAGTATCATTATATTCTTACCAAAGGAAAACCATTCAAAATGCTCAAATGTGATTTAGCTCTGATATAACCCGAATCTCTCGGAGGTCATGGAACAAAGATGGCACTCTTTCACATGTCTCTTTGTCATCACAATGGCACCTGCCATCTAGCTTCATCATCCACCTGGGGGCTTGTGAGGGACAGGCATTGCAGCCACTCCCACAAGACTCTGACTCAGGGGGCGGGGCTTGTTAAAGTCAACCTCGTTAGCCTCTAGCAGAAGACTCTGTCTCTAGAGGCCAGGGCTGCAGATATTTTTAAAGCTTCCAAATACAACATTCCAACTAAGAAAACCTAATAATATTCATCACTCGTGGCCTCGAGTCTCACATAACACTGTTCTCTGAAATACAGGGGCTCTGTTTGGTCCCTGGATTTGGACCTGAGTGGCTGAAGACAAAAAGTTCTTTCCATTTCCCAAGTAGTCACAAACCTTGGTGACTAAGAGGAGTATGTAATTGCCAAGAAATGGCTGTAAATAAAAGAGGTAGTTATTATAATAGGTACCTTTAAGCTATGTTTATTTTATAGGAAAATAATGGCTTACAGGAGGAACCTAAGCTATAATAAAATTAAATACTGTCGCATAAGACATAAGAAGAAATTTACAGGAATTCATTGTCTCCATTCAGCTATGCTTTAGCCGATAGCTGACCACCTGCTCTAGCTTCCCTCTGGAACCTATCCTGCTGGGTAAATCTACCTCCTTAGTTCTTACTTGAGATCCACAGAACGCTGGAACACTGGTGTTACTCTGCAAGTGCAAAGTAGTCCCCTAAGTAAATACTTATCATGTCATTTTCAAAGCTGTTAATTACTCTATCTCTATAGACTTCCTTAGTGACTATAGCATAGCACAAGTCTCTGAAGATTTAAAATAATAAACCAGTTAAGTTTGCTTTTTCAGGTGTCTCCTGTGTTTTTGGTTTTTTGCTTTTGATCCAAATTTTCTTTTCATTTAAAATATACAAATGAAACACTGCCTAGATTATATCACACCAAAACTTTAAATTCCTGTGAGCATAATAAAAAGAATACAAGTTGATGACCATGGGTTGAATATGTCACAAATGGAGACTTGTAATAATATGGAACAATGCTATTTGATCATTAGTCTCTAAGCTAAAATAAAGTACCTAATAATATGTGAAATGTACAGCTCAAGGAAGCTCTTTTAGAAATTGAGGACAGACTACAAAACTCAAATGCTTTGAAAATATTTGTCCACTTGAAATTATCATACTAAATTACTGCTGCCTATTCATTGAAGTAATTCCTGAGATTTTATTTTTAATGAATGCTAGTAACATGTTTTCTTTAACATGTAAAAGACTGGGCTATTCAGTACTTACCTTTTTCATTCACCCCCTCCAACCCAGATCACCATTGTCACTACAGGAGTGCCCTCAATACTCTCAAACACAGGAGAATTTTCAAAACCCTGTGGATCTTGTTCACACTGTCACCTTGTCTTGAAATCTCATCACTGGCCTCTCAATGTTAAGTCATCCCCTTCACAAGTCACTGATGTCCCTGGTCTCACTGTGTTAAGTCTGTGAATATTTATCTCTCTCCTATAAAGCTAAATTCCAAAAGAAAAAGAAGTAAATTTTACCTGCTTGAATGACATACAATAATTTAGATTTAATGAATTTTGCAGTAAAAATAAATTTAAAGTTTTCTAGAATTAATTTCTTTTCCTAATTAAAATTGACATCCTCCACTTGTTTGAATGAACAAGACTTAGTCAAAGGCAGAAAGCAAAAGTTGAACTCAAGAAACATCTTTCCCCTGAGGTTTGGGGCCATTTGGAGACCCAATTTATAATAGTTTGTTAAGAGCTGAGAGTAAAATATTGAAAAGACTCAGTCAGTAAACCCCTTAAACATGATACAGGATAGTAGGGGCAGAGCAGCTTTGGCCCAATAGCTTCCCCACTACTTGGGGAAGAACTTAGAATTTGCCATCAATGTAAATAACAAGATAGTAGCACCAGCAGCAAGCACCACTCTGAAGGATTTTCCTGCATTTGTTCACAAGGGCCTTGAAACTTCCCATCCCAGACACTGCTATTGTGCTTCATACCCAGTGAGGAAAAGGAGGCACCACTGACTTGTTCAGTGTTCACACTTAATGATTAAAGACAGTCTCACTTAGTTTTTACCTTGATATGCTAACAGAATCAGAAAATAATCATTATGGGAGCTCTGGAATTAGCCTACCTGGTTGATACTTTAAATGCTTCTGTTATTTTGATGATACTCTCTGCCTACATTCTCAGTGTTAAAGTAAGCTCTTTGTAGAGCCAATATGGCTGCCTTGGGATCTCCTCTGCTAGAAGGAACCTTATCTATTTTTTCTTGTACTGTTCCTGAGAATAGTTTTTAGTGTGAGAGGCTGTTACACTCATGGTATATGTACTATTGATGACTAGGGTTGCTTAGGGGCTGGGAAATTCATATGACCTCTAAACAAGACTTTCAGGTTTTCACAATATAACTCTCTTAAAACTGTAGTAGGGTGGAGGGGTGGCCTACTCCTTTTTAAAAGGCTAAGGCTCATGACCAACACATCAAGAGCTGGGTTTCCAGAACCCACATCAAAGTTCTTTCCAACTCTCATTAAAGTGCTGGGTGTGGTGACATGTGACTTTAATCCTAGCACTCAGGAGGCAGAGCCTAGTAGATTTCTGTGAGTTTGAGGTCAACCTGATCTACATATTAAGTTCCAGCCCAGTCGAAGTGTGATTGTATGGTGTCCATTTTCTTTCTTTTCTCTCTCTTTTTTTTTTTTTTTTTTTGATGCATAGTAATGATACCTGTAACAGGAATCTCTAGCTCAGTACTATCATATATTCTTGACTTTTTAGTAATGGATGCTGTCATTTCTGCTAGCATTGAGCTCTGTAGCGTCAGTCTCTAGATTCTACAAGAGGTAATGGTGATGAGTGTAGTTGAGAGAAGCTCTTCCAATCTGGAATACACACTGCAGTGGGCTGCATGCTACCCAGTAAGAAGCACAGAATCTTTTAATTGGCAGCATTTGTTTGCTTGTTTGTTTCTTTAGCATCTCTCTGTGTGTGCCTGCTTGTCTGTATGTGTGTCATGTGCATGCAGTGACCATGAGGCCAGGAAAGGCTTCATAGAGGAATTTTAAAGGAAAACCAGTTATTCCTAATCTTAGCTTTTCCCAAATATACATTCCAAACACCCTAGTATGTATGTATGTATGTGTGTGTGTGTGTGTATGTGTGTGTGTGTGTGTGTGTATCACATGTTTAAAGAGCTGCAGTTGCTACATAGCCAGGCTCTCGTTTTCTCATGCTTCATATTCCTCAATTTCTTCCTTAGAGAGAAAAAAGTGGCTTTTCTTGTTGTGATTCGGAAAGTAAAGCTCTTATATCTGGCTTTGAATGAGCTGTTTAGTAAAGCCTTTGCCACGTTTGGGTTAATTAGTAGAGGCTGAGAAACTGTTTTGAGACTGTTTATACCTTGAAGTAACATTGTCTCTCTAGAGAATCTGCACTTGGTGCTACATGAGAGCTTGAAGCTGCACCGACCTTGGTCGTAAGACACTCCTGGCAAACATGGAGTTCTTATTTTTGATTGTGATTAACCATAGTCAAAAGGAACAGAGATTAGTGTGGGTTTTCTCCTCTCAAGGCAATGAGAGCAAGATAAATTCGGTGGCTGGAACCTTTCCCAGACTCTCATAAACTTGTGTGTTTGTAGGCTGAATCCCTCTGCTCCTCCAGAAAATGAAGGCTTGTCGTCTGGGAGAGCTTCTCTTACTGCTGTGGCACCTACAGCTGATATCACACTATAACTGTCACCCAGCATGGGCATGAAGCTACAACCCTGGGATTAAGAGTTGCATACTCTATCCTAGGCTCGGTTTAAGTTGACACATTATTCTTTATGAACCTTCACCTTCCCGTGGACACCTCCGAAGAGAACACCGAACTTTATTGGAGCTAACATTACAGCTTTACTACACAAACACTTCCTGCAAAGCTGTCATGGTGCTTCATTGAACAAGCTATGAGATCTGAGTCCATACAAAGTACAGAAGATGCCTCAGTTGATGTGGAGAAGAGAGAATGACCTGATGTGGTGGGAGGGGGAAGGGACCTTGAATAAGGATATACAAGGATAGAAAATGTGACTTCTTTACTCATAATGATAAAGAAAAAGAAAAAAAAAGAAGATGTCTTAGTTAAATGATCCGATGGCGGGGGCAGAATTCTCAATTCTGGAATCAACCCTTTAAACTTTATACATTAGATCTGTAGTTTGCAGCATTTGCTCCTTACATATCAGTTTATAATTACTGCTTTTGGTTGGAGATAAGCAAATCAAGTCTAAACAGGTTGAGCCTACAGTGAAAAATATGTTGAGAGGACACTAAGATATCTCATAAAACTCCAACACAGGAATAGAGCTTCAGGATTTTACCAAAAGAGCAAAGTTCCAAGACACTAAAAAACTTCCCATCTTCCCTTCTGTTCACTGTTATTTCTTTTCTCTGCATTGCAAGCTTCATATTTCCTGACTGAAAAGAGGAAGGAAAGAAGGAAGGAGGGAGGGAAGGAGGAAGGGTGAGGAGGGGGAAGAAGGGAAAGTAAGAGAGCTTTGGATTTTATACATCAGTGGTCTAAACACTTCATTTTTACTCCTGTAGCTATGGGGAAAAGAAAAACAGCTTGAATCACATAACACAGTAAACTAATGGGCAGTGACTGAGCCACCATTGCATAGACAGAACAATAGTCTGATGACTAGAGGGAAGCATGCAAGGGATGATTCTTAGAAGAGATGGTTAATACACAATGAAATATTTATCATTGGTGTGAATGATTCCAGAAGGAATGTTTGCCCTGAACCATTGGAGAGTAAGTAGATAAAATGCCCTACCAACACTAAACCTCACCCATAAAAACACTGTCCAGCATTCACACATGACATCAAAATTAGGAAGCTATATTGGCACAGCATCGCAACTGGCTTAAGCACTTTCATGAAAATTTACTCAATTGCCAGAGGACAAACAGGAAGCAGGCCCCACAGCAATAATGCTGCTGATCTTGAAGCTGTTGGTTGGGAACCATTAGCTAGTCACTGTTCTTCAGTTTATTGTATTCCTGGGCTCTATTCCTGACTTGAAGGAAAATGAAGTGTATTTAAACAAGAAAGTTTTATTCTTAAAATGCCAGGGAAGGTAAAATACTATTTTGAAGAAAGATACGGGAGTCTATAAGAACGGTCATATATTTCCAACTTTACCTTTTCTTAACATATGTATTTGGCCTGTTTGAATGTATGTGTAATGCATGTATACAGTGGCCTTGGAGGCCAAAAGAGGACACTGGATCCCCTGGAACTGAAGTTACAGCTGTTTGTGAGCCACTTGATTTGAGTACTGGGAACTAAATCTGGTTCCTCAGCATGAGCAGCTCATGTTCCTACCCACAAGCCATCACTCTAGCCCCTCAGCCTTACCTCTGAGATAATGCTGAAGCAGCGCCTTTAGGATTTTAGCTTTAAAACATGGTTGAAACTGCTCTGGGTCCTTAGCACATTAACATGAATTGGTGCCTAGTTTTGTTCAGACTGTTGTTTTTGCATGGCTGGGAACAGAACCCAGGGCCTTTGGTAAGTGTGACAAGGGCTCTACGGTGAGCCACAGCCCCAGGGTCATCCTTCTTAACAATGATATTATAGATGTTCTTGGCCTGTAGTGTTCCACGTAATGTTTCTAGTAGCACACAACTGTGGTTTATTTCACAACTGATTATGTTGGCTTTAGCCCTTGCTTAAAGGTGTTTGCAAAATCTCTACAATACCAAAATATTTTATTGCCATATATAATTAATACATATTTTATAAGAAGATAAGTTGAAATTATGTAAACATCTCAACAAAATTTCAGTTGATTTATTCATTGTGTAAGTCAGGGTATCATTTGCTTTAAGAAAAAAAAATCTCCTTTGCATGAATGAGTCATCATCATTCTCTGCAGACAGTGTCTGTCCTTACCAGCAATTGTCTGGCTTCTGCAACCTGAGGGCATTGCAGTTCTCTGTAGACTGAAAAGAACACACTTGGTCCTTTCTCAGTGACGGCTGGAAGTCCTGGAGCAGTAATGTTTCCAAGGGCAGTTCTGAGCCCATAAAGATAAATATTCATCTGCTTCGCTACTTGGGGTGGGTGTCTTCAGTCTGCTCCCAGGATTTCTAAGAGTGAACTCCAATGCCTAGACTACCACCTCGTTCAATAGATTCTTCTTTTAGCCCACTCCCTTCTGGAATCTTCCTGCCTCAAAGTCTCACATACTACCCCATGCTTCTTAAGGTTACCTATCAATAAGATACTTGCTTTTCTTAAGATCAATTTTGTTGACCTTATCCTTGAACTCATGCTACAGGGGCAGGAGAGATGGTTCAGCAGGTAAGTGCACTCGCTGTTCTTGCAGAGAACCCTGCTTCAGCTCCCAGCACCAACAGGGCAGATCACAACCATCAATAACTCCACTACCAGGGGATCTGTTTGCCTCTGCTGGCTTCTGTAGGCACCTAGGTGCAAAGAGAAAGACAGAGAGAGAGAGAGAGAGAGAGAGAGAGAGAGAGAGAGAGAATACTTAATACATGTATTCAAACACTCACATACATAAAATGAATAAATGATATCTTAAATAAAGAACTCATACCACACTATGAAAACTTTGAAGAGATTTCTCTGTGACTGTGATAAACTCATGATCTGGTAATTCAATCATTCCTCGAATTCTTTGCTTTTCTCTATCACTGTAAAGTAGTATAAAATTAACACAAGTATATAGGATACTCTAATTACATTAAAACATCCCTTGATTCCTCACAGTAATAGGAATCAGAACAATGTTAGTGAAACAGTGAACACAATATTCTCCGGCCATCTACACAAGAAGTTCTTGGCAGCCAGTGTGACAGACAACTACTTGCTTACCCTCTTCTGTTGCCACGGTGTGTTGGTGTCAGTCCCCAAGTCTGGACAAGGCATCTCTTTCCCATCCTCCACAGTGTAGCTCTACCAGGAATTACCATTTTTTCTCTGTGCAAGCAAATGCATACCATACATGGCATTTTTTAAAGCAAGCTGAAAATAATAATAATGTTCTGGGCCTAGCTATTCTTAAGTTCCCCCCGCCCCAAAACCACTCAGCACAAACAACTTCTAGACCAACTCTGTCTGGGAAGAGCAGATTTAGAAAGAAGGGAGACACTATAGACAGTACCACATACAAGAAAGAAAATAGAGCGTCTCAGCCGGGTCCAGTGTGGGATGCTGCAGGATGTTGACTCACTTCCCAGCTATGGTCCTTGCTGAGCTCAGAAAAGACTAAACAGCCTTTCATGCAATGGGTACAGCTCAAACAAACCTCTCCCAGACGTGTTCTGCTGGGTAACTAGATGCAGCCAGTGCTAATATCTGCACTGGACACTGTGTAACTATTTTTCCAAAAGAGCAAACCAAACAGGTTGTCAAGTATAGAAAACTGTACACACAGTGCTGGCCTGTACAAGCAAAAGGAATAGTTGGACAAATCAAAGGAAACAAAAAATACTGATGACATCTTAAAAACAAACATGTCATTCCCTCTTTTAAAAAGATTTTGCTGGCAGAGAGCAAAGCCTGGTAAAAACTTTCTGGAAAATAAAACAGAGCCCAGTGCTCTTGTCAGTGTCTCCTGTGGAGATGTGGAGTCTTTAATGCAGAGGTGTCCCCAGTTATAAATAATTGTCCCAAGCCTGTCGGTAATTACTTGTCAGTCCTAAAGTATTCTCTGGGCAGAAATCCAAGTACATTTTACATCTGACCAGTAACAGGAATTTAGTCCAAGAAAGGAAGGATGGTCAAGTTATAAACAAGCCAGCTCCATCTACAGTGTGGTGAGCATTTTGACCAGAATTTGACCTGCAAGTCATAAATCAGCAGCTGGGCTCTTTTTGCTGTTGTTAGCCCTGGACAGTGAACCAAGGACCACAGACCAACTAACTGTCCTTAATAGTACTCACTTCTCAACAGAATCTACAATGAAAAGGATTCTTCTCACATGAACATCAGAACCATCTACAGAGAGACTAGTTTGTGGGAACTAATCTCTTCAGTCTTGTCCTCCGGAAGATGTACACAGCTCCAGTGAGGGAATCCTCAGAGAAAACGCTAGTGGCTTTGCAACACTTGCTTGTTTTCTTGCCTTTGAAGAAGCTGCACATGTGTCCAACCATCCTTATGCCAAGTTCAGAATGTGAACTATTGGTTTTGTGGGCCCTTCAGTCCTTTTTCAAACCAGCAGCTTTATTGGTTTGACTATGTGAAGACATCCTTCTAACCAATAACTCTTTCACAACATTAAAAATGTGTACATAGACAGTTGCATCATACCCTTTAAAGAACAAAGACTTTTTAAGAAGAGATTTTCCACGTATTAGATAAGACTTGAGAATTTTTTCTGCAAACATTACTTTTCAAATGCATAATATAAAATTTAAAGTATAGGGATGATGAGATCCCTTAGTGGGTAAAGGTGCTTCTCACCAAGACTGAGGACTCCAGAACTCACATGGTGAAAACAGAACTGACCTTGATGGTGTCCTCTGACATGCTCAAGTGTATACCATAGTGTGTACTCCATGCACATAGGGACACACATCCACACCTATTATGTGTGTGTGTGTTATATAAAATAGTGAAAGTTAAAATTACATTTTTAATAAAAGTTGTATTTGCTTAGAAGCATTCAGAATGTCAGCAAAGCAGCTTGAATTTGTTCAGTTATAAAGTAGTGCTTAGTCAATGGATCAGTTATTTTACATAAGTTGCATTAAAGATGAATAAAGGTGAAAATCATTGTTATCTCTATATATGTCTAACTGGAACTGTACACTAGCAAAAACTGCTTTAAATTTTCTTGCCACTTTTTAACCCCCATTCTGTCCTGGGCAAGGTTAGTGGCTACTGAAAATACCACCAGGACAGGCTATCTAAAAACATACCTGATAGTCTATTGATTCTTCCAAAAAGACACTGTATAGCTATACAAAGGTATAATGCTTTGCTTTCTTTAAGAATTATATGCATGCATACAATATACTTTGATCATATTCAGCCTCAGTCCTCATGATTTCTCTTAGATTCACCTCCACCTCTATCCCCTCTAAACTTTGTGTCTTACTTTTTTCTTTTACAGTACACACAGTCCATTCTTTGCTGCCCATATACTCATAGATGTGGAGCCTCTCACAGGGAAGAGGTCAACCTATCAGAGACTACACCACTTTAGAAAACTCCTTCTCTTGTTGAGTAAAATTGTTTTGGCAATCCTGGCTTTCCTGTTATTCCAAATGAAATTGAGTATTGTTCTTTCAAGGTCTAAAAAATATTGTGTCGGGATTTTGATGGGCAGTGCATTGAATCTGTAGAGTGCCTTTGGTAGAATTGCCATTTTTACTATGTTGATCCTACCAATCCAGGAACATGGGAGAGCTTT
>PVIH01017256.1:0-42479 GCA_004025045.1 Sigmodon hispidus | reverse complement strand
TTTTTTTTTTTTTTTTTTTTTTTTTTTTTTTTTTTTTTTTTTTTTTTTTTTTTTTTTTTTTTTTTTTTTTTTTTTTTTTTTTTTTTTTTTTTTTTTTTTTTTTTAAAAACTTTATTTATTTATTTGCCTTGGTGTTTGCCTGGAACTGGAACTACAGACAGTTGTTAACTGCCATGTGGGTGCTGGGAATCGAACCTGGGTCCTCTGGAAGAGCGGACAGTGCTCTTAACTGCTGAGCCATCTCTCCAGCCCCCCTTATTCTCATTTCTCTATCTTCTGCCTCAGAAGGCTTTCCTGTTCTCTGTTCTTGTGTATCAGCAGTCATCATGGCTGTAATTGGAATGCTTTTGTGGTTTCTTTTGAGTTAGGATCTCACTCTGGCCTGGCCTGGAATTCACTGTCAACCTAGGCTGATCTTGCATGTTGATCCTCCTGCCTCAGCCTGCCTAATATCTGGGATTGTAGACATCTCCCTAACAGATCTGGCTATACGTGGGGTCTTAGGTTTTCCTATCATCAGCTGTTGGCAGGGAAAAGTAGGATTGGGGATAAACTGTAATGTAGATGGTGTCCTGCATGACACTTTATGTCAGATAGGGAATTTATCAGACCTAGGAAGCTGGATAGAATCCAAGAGTGCTGGTAGATATGAGGTTTGCTGATACCAGTCCCAGCACCTCGTTACAAGAGGCCTGACAGCCACTGGAGGCTACACCCTGTCAAGGTTCAACAGTTTAGGCAGTAAGTCTCATCACCACATATAATCTTCACTTGCTGTAACATAATCTACTCAAACACTTTCCATCAGGATGAAACATCCTTCCCAAAGAGCCCCTGCAGGTTATAAGAAGCTGTTATGGGTTTAGATGAGGAAAGATACGCAAAACATCCCTTAGAGTTTGCAGTGTTCAAGCAGGGCACCCTTCAGTTGCCCCTCTCCCTGGGGCTGATGTTGTGCCTGTCTATGACTTGTTGTCACTTCTGCAACACTTCCTCTCTGTAGTCTAGCTTGCTTCGTTTGATTTCTGAAGTTCCTTCCTAGAAAACCCAGGAACCATGTATGTAATGTGAGGAAACAGACACAGAGGCTATCGGATTTAGTACATGGAGTCTTGGCATCTGCTTTGTCTGCTTCTTGAAATATTTTGTGCCAACTTTTTGGTTTGTTTTTTAAACATGAGCTGACTAGTGCATAGGATCTTCAGAATTTGGAACATATATTATTTTGTTTTTCTTTTTTTTTAACTTTATTTATTTATTTATTTGCCTTGGTGTTTGCCTGGAACTGGAACTACAGACAGTTGTTAGCTGCCATGTGGGTGCTGGGAATCGAACCCGGGTCCTCTGGAAGAGCAGACGGTGCTCTTAACCGCTGAGCCATCTCTCCAGCCCCTATTTTGTTTTTCTTGAGAGGGTCTCACTGTGTAGCTCTGGCTGCCCTGGAACTCACAAAGATCTGCTTGCCTCTGTCTCCTGAGTGCTGGGATTAAAGGCATATGCCACCATCCCCAGCTGGAAATGCATATTCTTAATTCACTTGCAAATTAACTTTTGGACTATAATCTGGTTTGTATATAAATTATCTTTTGTTCTTGACAGCTGTACCCAAGGACTTAGAAGGACACCTACACCATTAGTACTAGTATAGCTGTTGGGTTAGGGTTAGGTTCTCATAACATGTTGTGAGCTTTGTAGAGTGCTGTAGTTCTGTTGTTTCTTTCAATAAAGAAAGATGCTGTTCAATGTCTTGTCTGGGTTCAGACTGCCTGTGTCTGCTACACTGCCTTTATTATTATGATGTTGCCTGACTTTTCCTCAGATTCTGTTTCTATTGACTACCTGCACACTACAACAGGCTTAAAGACACAGTTCTTTCTTTTTTTTTTTTTTTAATACAGCATATATTTTACAAGTTTGTACTAATACATTCTCATACAAAGGCAATTAAGAGGAAGAATCTTCCTTTTCATATTTGAATCATCCAAACACAACAGAACTATACATTTTTAAAAACTTTCATTTGAATAACAACAAAAAAAGAAAAGTAAGACAAAAATTTTTTTTTCTTTTATACAGGTGGACATTGAAGTGGACCTAATTCGCTTTTCTTTTTAAAAGCTTCTGAAGACAAAAAGCAGCTTAAAATCTAACTAAGATGAATAAAAACATTGCTTACTAAACTACTTGTCTCTAGCACCGTTCTCCCTTTTCTTATGCTTTGATGCAGGCTCTTCTCTGTCTCTTCCATCTCTTGCTCTTTTCATTGGTCCTGGACCACATCGATGATGATGATGATCATCATCATCGAATCTTAAAGACACAATTCTACTCCGTTCTAGCTTGGTGAGCCAATAAGTTTAATCAGAGCTACTTAGTGAGCATGAGTAGAAAGGTTAACTTCAAGAGCATGAGAAACTTATAGGCAGCTACCCCACCAAGGAAGAGTGTTTCTGTTTGCTTATTGGCTTGGGGTGTGTGTGTGTTGGAGTTATTAGCTGCCTGTATATTTTGGGGGGAGGGATGGGCCAAAAGCCTCCTGCCCCTTATGAGCCTTACAAGCCTCATAGCTCTTCCTAATGAGGGATGCTGGTGAGCCCAACCTTGTGAAGAACTCGTGTGATAATCACAGCTGCTTTGCTATCAAGATGCAGAGGACAGAGTCTCACAGCATGAAGAGGCTGGGCTTTGCATCTCTGGAGCACAGCTTCTTCATTCTTTCAAGAAAGAAGACCTGAGGTACTGCCAGTTTGCAGCGGATGTTGAGTCAGATTGAGTGAGGATGAAAATAGCAGTCATAGTTCTGAGATATTCTCCACAAGTACCTTACTTTTGTGCTGTGGTTCCTAGTAGTTGATATTTTTGCTCTAAAAGCCCAAATGATAGCACTGATTGAGGAACTATCAGATTTGGGGACACACACACACACACACACACACACACATACACACACTCTTGTTGAGTATCAGGAGTTGAACCTATGGTCTTGTACATTTTAGGCAAGTGCTTTACCATTGAACTATATTCTTTTTCCCCATTTTTATTTTGTGATAAGATCTTAATAAGTTGTAGAGGCTGGTTTTGAACTTGAGTCCTCTTTTAACCTCTTGAATTACTGAGAGGATAAGTTTATGCCACTAGTCTTTTGTTTTGTTTTAAAGCAACAACAAAACCCATCCTCAGAACCATTCTACTTGTACCTCTACCTCTGACCATTGTGCTCTTGTGTAGAGGCTGTGGCTTCCCTAGAGTGGTTTTGGAGTCTGAGAGGCACAGACTACTTGTGTTCTAGGACCCCTAGGATCTCTTAGCTCTGTGTCTTGGGAGAGGCTTTGCCTCAGCATTGCTAACTCAGCCCTTCTCTGACCTGAGCAGACATTGGTCAGGCATCTAGTTCCATTGCTTGTGAACACACACACACACACACACACACGATTTCATATTCATTCTCATCCAAACACACACTCTTGGCAAAAACACATATAGGACAGGAAGTGTGATGTATTCTGTGTGCTTCTAGGTCACCTTGTCTTTTTCCTGAGTCCCATAGTCTGCATTTGGTCAAGGCTGCTCAAAAGGAAAGTAGGGCAGTTGATTTTGTCCTTTATAGCATAGGGAGAGCTGTAATATATTGAGTCCACACTGTAGATGGACCTAATGATGTGGCAGCACAAATGACTTTAACACTTGGTTTAATCGCATGAAACTTGCCAAACCAAATACTTTATTAATCTTAACCCCTCAAATTAGACATATTGGCTTTTTCTAAAAATGAGAATGATTGGTACATTGCTGGCTTTTAAAATCTACTCTCTTCTGTTCTCTCACTCCCATCCCCAAAGGCTAGGATGTGCATTCCTGTCCTTGAATGGAGAAGGGGATTTTCATCACTGGCTACCTCTTCTCACATTCTTGAAACCAAGTGATGGAAAGACGCCACTTGAAGGGTGTGTGTATCTTGGAATTACAGACAGTTGTTAGCTGCATTGTGGATGCTGGGAATTGAACTCAGGTCCTCCAGAATAACAGTCAGTGCTCTTAACTGCTGACCCATCTCTCCAGCCCCGGGTGTGAGTATTTTTAAGACATGGTCTTGTAGCTCTTTCTGGCTTTGAACTTGCTGTATAGCTGAGGATGACCTTAAACTATTGATCCGCTTTCCTTCACTCAGAAGTGCTGGTATTAGAGGTGTGCTTCACCTACTTTACTCATTCTTTTAAAGCCAAAGGAAGAGTTTGCTGTTAGGATAGAGCTTTATTGATTGGGAACTTGTCTTTTTTTTTCTTGGGACTTGATTGAGGCTGTGTGTAAGGAAAACTTTTGGGTGACTTCTGTTAATGACCTTGAGTGTATCTGGGAGAATCAGTTATAATTTTGTGTGTAGTTTGTCTGAGTGAGTGAGTGATGTCAACAGGGCTTCCTACTTGATACCCTGAATCTGTCCACAATCTGTTGTGTTAAGGGAAATTCACAGAGTACATACTTGGAATTAAAGGGTGAGTTTGTTCCTATTTATACAAGGAAAAAAACTGGCTCTAAACAAGCATGCAGCCACACCTTACCTCACCCCAGAAAACAGTTCCTGATTACCTTCCCCCCCTCCCCGTAGCTTCCCAGATAGCCTCTGCCTGCGTTCTCTGAGCTGACCTGTTCAGAGTTATCAGCTTTGAAGTCCTAAGGTGCCATTTTAATACTTTTTTTACGGTGCAGGTTTCAAGAGCAATTTAACTAGATTCTGAAGGGATCTTACTTTACAGCATTCTTAAGAGCTCCAACAATCTTGAAAGAGTTAAACTCTAATTAGCTCATTCCTAAGGTATTTAATGCCCTTATTAAAACTCAACTGCTTGTTCACTTTTTTCTTTAGTGAATCAGATTTCTTGAGGAGCTGAGCCCTTACTCCTCAGATCACAGGCTCACATGTTGAAGCTGGCAGTGCTAGAGGCTAGTTCCTATCTATGTGACAGCATTTTTAATTTAACAGGACCGCCTTTGATGTTCCCAAATATTTATAGGCAGCTTTAGATCATTTCAGTATGTGCTTTCTTTTCTCTTCTGTCTCGATATTTTTTAAAATCTGGAGCAAAGTTCTTCCTCATCTAATAGTTTCTTTTTATCTTGCTGGTTTATTTTGCTTCCTTTGCTGTAGACTGGCTGTATTCACACACTGGAGACCAACTCTTGTTGTCTCTTTAGTAAAGGCCCTCTCTCTGTATCATACTTGAGATTGCTTGAGGCACTTCTGTTTGTCCCTTGACCTTCTAAATGCAGAGTTCTTTTTGGATTTGGCTTGGGAATCTGTTTTCTGGCAACTTGAAAGCATTCAGACTGGTGTGACGCCTTGTGCAGTTCATGTGAAAGATGACCAGTGGCTTTGCCTTGCTCTGCCTGCCTAGGATGACCGCGCCTTCAGAAGTTGTGACTTGTAATGGACTCTTAAAGATAATGCTCTCTTGATTGTAGGTTTGCTTCATGTGGCTGTATTAAACTTGTCTAAAATGTTAGGAATAAAGTATATACACAAGGCTGTAGTGTAGAGACATTTTAAGCCACTAAAAGAAAGAAACTTTGTATCAATGAAAACATGTGGCAGAGAGGGAGGACAGAGGCCTGTCAGCTCAGTCTCAGATAAACATTCTGCTTGTGAAACAATCCAAGTTTTTGAAATCTTGGCCCCCTGTTATGTACCTGGCCAAGACAACCAGAAACTGGGACACTTCATGACTTCCTTCAGCATCGCTGGCTCTTCCTGCTCCTACATAACTTTGTGGGACTGAAGGTCAAATAGGTGGTTGATGAAATGTTTGTATGAATGGATGCTCTGTTCTGTCCTTGGGCTTTACATTATGTCACCAGATCCTCAGGAGGATTCTGAGTGATGAGGTTTCCTCCCTGTTTTTGGATGAGGTTTTTTTTGTTTGTTTGTTTTTTTGTTTTTTTTTTTTAAATACAGCTGGTGACCAGAGAAGCTAGCTGGAACTCAAGATTGTGTTTGTAGCCTTACTGCATGGTAGTTCTGGGTAGGTGGGTACTGTGGTAGTCTGCTAGTCCTTTACAGGTTTTTAAAGGGGAGGGGGCCTTGAGGCTAAAATCTCCTGTGTGCTATGTTCTGAGAGTTCAAAGCTGATGGTTTTTGCGATGTAAGAGCCACAGTAGTGCCAGATAGGTATGTGTCAGCTTTGCCACTGCCAGTGATATAACTGTTATGACCTTGGCCAGGTCATCCAACCTCGGTGAATTGTTTTCTCATCAGTAGCATGAGCCATTTAGTTTTTACCTCTAAAGGATTGTAAAAATTAAATAAAATAGTATATTGGTGACTTAGTGCTACCAAATCGTCATTATTTGAAGGAACTTATAGTCCTGTAGGGAGACAGGTAAATCGACCTTAGAAAACACCATGGCAGCTACCACTCAGAGGCCTGTCATTTACAGCAGGGCCCAGGACAGAGCTACTGGTGTGAAGGGCTTTACATTCTATTTAAGCAGATGCTTTTGAGTGCCTCCTTGAAGCCAGATGATGCTAGGTAGGACTGTCTAGTTAAGGTGATTGTGTATCTCATCCCTTCTATCCCCCATTTCCATTTCCCCTCTTAGGAGAATTTGACCTAAAATGTTAGTTGCTACCTGAAGAAAGATTTCCTGAAAAATAAAGTGCCAACTAGCAGACACTCACCAGTTAATGTCCATTTATCTTTTATAGCCCTGTGCTATCCTCCAATTACTTAATCTTATGTAATTTCACTTAAATTTTCTGGGCTTTTTTATATAAGAACCTTACAGTTCTTGAGAATGTACTTGAAACTTGCCAAGGGAGCAGGTGGTGATGGTTTGGTTTCCCATAGTGCCCAGATGGTGTCCTGTCCGTGCTTTCTCATGGTCTGGCTCCATGGGGATTTGTTGATAAGATTTTGCTTTGATTTGGTTTTCTCCCCAGCATCATGTTCAGATTTAATTACAGCCTGTAGCTGTTTTCCTCTGTAAGGTTCCATGATTTTAGTCATTGACAGTGCTGAAACATAGGCCCTGTTCTGTATTCTCTTGACTCCTTTTGCACACAGTGAGATGGCTGCACAATAGAATTGTTTGCTTTGCCCATGGTGCTTGATCCAGAGTAGATGTCAGTGTATATTCACTTATTCAGTTGACTGATAACATATTTAATCTAGGTCAGAAGACACATGGAAAGCAATTACTATTATTTCTCTAAGCTTCTTCCTAAAATACATTTAAGGTCATTTTTATGACTTTCTTGTTTGTGGAAAAGCTTGAAAGCAACTCTGAAATAGTATTGTCTACTGTGCAAGTCTCTTGGAAGGTATATGAGGCCATCACTAGTAACATCTAAGTAAAAAGACCAAGAAGATTGCTGGGGCTCATGTCTGGTGATCTTTACATATCTCTCTCTCTCTCTCTCTCTCTCTCTCTCTCTCGTTTGCATTTCTCTCCCTCCCCCTTTCTCTCTCCTCCTCCTTTTTTTCTTTTTTCTTTTGTTTTGTTTTTTCAAGACAGGGTTTCTCTGTATATACCTGGCTGTCCTGGAACTCATTCTATAGACCAGGCTGGCTTTGAACTCACAAAGATCCTCCTACCTCTGCCTCCCAAGTGCTGAGATTAAAGGCATGTGCCACTACCATTTTCTCTCTCTCTTTTTAAACGATTTATTTTTATTATTTTAAATTATGTGTATGTTTGTGTATGTGCACATGAGTGCAGATGACCAGAGAGGGAATTGTCTTCTCCTGGAGCTGGAGTTAGAGACATTTGTGAGTCACTTGACATGGGTGCTGGGAATCAAACACAGATCCTAGAAAAGCAGTACACAGGAGGCCAACTCTGAGCCATTCTATACTTACAGAGCATCAGTTTGCCCTCTGTCATGAAGTACCCCTGCCCTTGTGTGTGCCTCTCCTCCCACTGTCAAAAGTAGGAACAGACGCATAATTCTTCCTGCATTGACCCTTCTTCAGGCTTAGCTGGATTGTTGGCTGTTGGATCAGATGGGTACAATTTGTGTTTGGTGGAGAAAAGGGAAGAGCCTGCACTAATAGTACGTTGATAGGGCTTGCTGGTTGCTTTCCATTTATGTATTAGAAATTGGCGATTAGATTTGTCTCTGTGGGATCAAAGTAGAAGCTCATGATGTAGTACAGATCACTGGTTCCCACTCAAAGGCCTAGTGTCTTAGCTGGTACTTTTGGATGGAGAAGCTTTAATATTTTGAACTGCTTTTAAAGCTATGCTAAAGGCTGTCGATTCTTAACTCTATTGTCTAGGAAAAATTTGCTGGTTGAGAACAGGCAGCAACTGGAGCCAGCAGCTTTGAACCTCTCTGTTCCTAAGGGCTTTCCACTCTGCATGTATTTTCCATTTAGATTCTTTAGACCAGAATGATATGTGTGTGTGTGTGTGTGTGTGTGTGTGTGTGTGTGTGTGTGTGTGTGTGTGTGAAAATCCTCACAACTCACTTTAGCAGGAACAGAACAATTATCCAAATGAAATTTGTATGCTTGAATTCTTAGAAATGCAGTTCTCACAGGAAAAGACAGCACCTTTGCTGGGAGGAGACTCTTTCTTAGAAAGGGTTTCTGGATGTAGAGTTTGTGGTTTTCTGGATAGTGTTCATGGAATCATGGTTACCTCCTTTTGGATATCTGCTGGGTTAGATTTTTCAGCATTTCGAAAAGACAGGATATGAACTTCAAATGGTGGCAGTGATACCTATACTTACACAGGATGAGTGCTACATGCCTGAGGCCAAAGGTGTGTCTCAAAATCAGAGAATGGTCTGGGCTATGCCCCATTTAATGAAGGCCTGTTCTTGGATTTACCCTTGATGTTTCACTTCCTTTGTTGAGACCTAGGCTGGGTTAGCTAGCACTCAGTAGGGGCTAATTTTTGCTGTAGATAGATCAGAGTCACTTGACATGAGTGTACTCAGGTTAAAGTCAGGAGAAAGGAAAGACCTTGTGAGACAAGGCTAGAATCATGCAGGACAGTGGAATGAAACCTAAGGGGAGACAGATCTCCTCTCTTGATCTGTAGTCTGTACATCTGCAGACTGGCAGGCAAGTGGACTAGAGGCATATGTGGCCTCAAGTCAGAATTTCAGGAGTAGCTGGATTTCAAGTGGGTGGGAGAGCACCTACCTGGGGAGAGAGGAAGACACATATCTTAGAGGGTAGGAATGGCTTTGAGTAGAACCAGACGGGTGTTTAACTTCTATCCTATAGACCAGTGGGCCCCTCAGGCAGAAAACAGATGGCATCTGTGTGCAGTGTTGAGAGTTTTGATGGCATGACCTCTCTCCTGCTCTATGTTCTACAGCAGCACAATTAACAGGGGCTGGTCCAGCTGTTACTCCTATGAAGAAAATAGTTTGGAATGTCAGGGAGTGACATTCATGTGACAGCCTTGATTTCACTTTATTAAAGATAAATATACCAGCTTTGGCTGTTAGTGTTGTTAGTAACAAATTGCTCTCTACTTGTTCACAATACATTGGAGGAAAATTGCTGTTGTGGCATTTGACTTTCGCTCAGCTTCTTTCCTAAGGTTTTGAAAAATATGAGTATGTGGACACTTCTGGAAATCAGTTCATCAGAGGCCTTTTAAGTTCTGTCTCACTTGAGTCAATCTGAAGATGTCTGTAGAGAGGCCTGGGTTTTAGCAAGGAGCTTGTAAGCACTTCCCATCCCTAGCTTTAGGATTAAGCAACAAAGTGATAAATTGGTTTGAACTTTTTTCTATATTGATGGGCCTTATTGTGGCTTCTCCAAATTGAATGATTCCTTCCTTCCTTCCTCCTTCCCTCCCTCCCTCCTTCTTCCTTCCCTCCCTCTCTCTTCTCTTCTCTTCTCTTCTCTTCTCTTCTCTTCTCTTCTCTTCTCTTCTCTTCTTCTCTTTTCTTTTTCTTCCTTTTAATCCAGCCAGTGAGCCAAATGAGCCACACTGGGATAAACTGTTTGTTTACAAATTATGTAAGAGAGGGCCCGCCATTAAATTCTTCTGAGCCAGAATTCCTACCCCTCTTCAAAGTTGTAATCAAACTAAACAAACACTTTCCTGAGGAGAAACAGGAGCAGATGCTCCTGGGAGGCCTTCAGCAACTGTGGAATGTTTAAAGTAGAAACACGTAACCAAGGTGGAACTGTTCCAGAAACCATGCTTGTTCTAGCCAGAATCAAAGCACGTGTCAGCTTTTTTATTTAGGGCAAGAGGTGCAGAATGAACCAGGCCAGTGCAGGCAGAGTTTTCTTCAGAATGTTTAACTGGGTTTTCTTACTCTGCTTCTCACGGTGTCAGCTCCACCGGATCGTCCCCCCCACCAAAACAAAAACAAAAACAAAAACCAATTTGATCATTATCTCTTATTCTTTAGCCAGCTAGATTACAGTTGATCCTTATCTCTTAGGTATGATGGATTACAGTTGGGAGTCTAAAAGCTCTTCTGTGAGGATCATCCTGGGAAGAGAGGCAGAAACTTTCCTGGCCTTTGCTAGTGTCTCATTGAGCCTGGGAGACTGTTCTGGCCATTGACAGAGACTGCTAGGCTTAAGGACAGTGTTTTAGCTCTCACTAATTTGGATCCTTACTGAGTGATTTAAGATTAATTCATTTTTATTCATTTGTATGTGCCTGTGTCTGCCACATAGAACAAGTGCCCACAAGGCCAGAACAAAGTGTCAAGTCCCTTCATGCTATAGTAAAGGTAATGGTGAGTCTCAGGACTTGGGTTCTAGCAGCCAAACATGGGTCCTCTGAAAGAGTGGTCAGTGTTTTTAACTGCTGAACCATTCTCCTATCCTGTAGTGGCTTTACTTAATTTACTTGGGAATATTGTAAAATTTTCAGGTACACCTGCATTTAAATAGATGTGCACTTTTTTTGCAGATAGGGTCTCTATATAGTCTTCACTGTCCTGGAGCTTACTGTATAGACTAGACCAGGTTGGCCTTAGACTCAGAGATCCTCCTGCCTCTGAAGTGCCTCCCTAGATGTGTACTTTTTTTGTGCCCCCCCCCCCACCCACCCTCAGATTTCTCTGTGTAGCTCTGGCTGTCCTGGAACTATCTCTGTAGACCAGGTTGATCTTAAACTCAGATCCACTTGCCTCTGCCTCCCACTGCTGGGATGAAAGGTATATGCCACCTTTTGTAGGTTTCTGTGAAGTATGGCCAGGGTGAGTTTCTCTACACCAATACTGCAGTGTCCCATGGAACTCAAAAGACTTGGGAGGATTCTTGTAGTAAAGAGTTTCTGACCTGCCTGGCCTAGCCTGGAGACCCAGACCAGTAGTCCCAATTAATCACACAAAGTCATATTAATTACAAACTGCCTGGCTCAGGCTTCTTGCTAGCTAGCTCTTGCATCTGAAATCAGCACATTTCCTTTCATCTATGTTTTGCCACGTGGCTCATGGCTTACTTGTGTTCCACTACATCCTGCTTTCTCGGTGGCAGCTTGCAGTGTCTCGTCTGACTTCACCTTCCTTCTCCTTTATCTGTGCTCAGACTTCCCACCTGCCTATAAAATGCCTTGCCATATGGCAAAACAGTTTCTTATTCAATGGTAATTCACATCATACAGAAAGTCATCTCATATCAGATTCTGTTCTGTTAGACAGGTTTAGGATATATATGTGCCTGATGGATTATGAGTAAGCAGCACAGGCCAAGAGCACATCCATTTCTACCGTAAAGGCCCTGAAATATATAGTCATTAGTACTACAACTAAGAGCACACCTTTCAAAGATGATGAGGGTATTTTTAACTTCAGCTTTGTGAATCATGGTCTTTGTGAGTGATGTCATCAAGGAGTTAGAAGCTGTGGCATGCAAGAGCATATTGCATAACCCCAAAATGAGCCTTGTTCTGGACCCAAGAAACTTGTTCTATAGCATTTTGGGGGACAGGGGTAGCAAGGAGCAGTGGTGGCTTTTATTGTGACAATTTAGCAAACTGTTTTCAGGTTAGAAGTGTATGGAAAATGTGGAAGGATCATTGGCTAGTGTTCAAGCCTCCCTCTGTTGGGTTACTATCTTGGTGTTGGTGTGGCTGTGTTTCCCAAATTTACTTTCATGCTATAAGCTATGGTGGTCTGTTTCTGAGGTCCAGCTAGCCTGGACTGGGTTGAATGGATCTACTTTCTAGGCTTGTCTACCTTAATGAATGCATGAAAGTTGGAAGAATGTATGGAACAATCTTGGCTAGGGTAGATAATCCTCTCTGAAATTCAAAGAGGAAAAACTCTAAGGTGAAAAGTTTAAATTTTTCTCCAACTAAGTGCCATATTTAAGAGTGTTGACTTAGCACCCCTAAACTTTATTTTTGAGGCAGGGTTTCACTGTAGCCTTGGATGTCTGGAACTCTATGTAGGCAAGGCTGGCATCACACTCAGAGAGTTGCTTGCCTCTGCCTCTCAAGTGTTGGGAATATTAAAGGTGTGTACCACAATTTTCCTATCCCTCCTTTTGAGGAATATTAGCAGCAGGTGACTCTATTAGGAAGCATTGAGCTTTTTTCCTCAGCAGCTTTTGTTGTGGTTCTAGGCCCTGCTCTTGCACTTAAAGGAACTTAGTTTCTCTTTAGGGTGTCTTTTGTTCCCCCTCCCCAGTAAAGAAGCTGTTTTTAATTTGCAGAGAGCCAACGGTTAGAAAACTCCTTAAGTAGAATCAAATGCTTCATATTTCCCTTCCTGCCTTCAAGTGTGTGTCTTAGGGCAGGGTAGCCTGCAGACACACTAATTTTCTCACAGTTCTGGAGGCTAGAAGTCCAGGAGCAGGGTGATGGCATAGCTGTTTTCTTCTGGGCCCTCTGTCCATGGCTAGAAGATGGGAGCTGTATTATTACTGGCTATTTTTGTGTCATACCTAGTATCCTGAAGAACAACTGGAAAGAGGAGAGATTTCATTGGGTTTATGGTTTCATAGTCTATAACAGAATCACTAAGACATGATGGGTCCTTCAGGGTTTTGAAGGTCCTAAACCCCTGTTATTTTCCTTTTCATCAATAAAAACATCAAAATTGGTTTCTCATTGCTAAGCCTCCCCGAGTTTTTTTCTCTTTTTTATAGGAAACTTCATTATGAAACTTGGACTTCGTTCTTTTGAGGAAGGATAGTTGAATACAAGTACTGCTTGTGATGCTCCATATAGCAATCCATCTAATGTTCTAGCAAAAAGATATTTGGTGATATCTGGAGGAGGGAGCTCAGATTGGTCCTGCAGAGTTTGGGTTGCAGCTATCATCTTCACTTTGCCTGAGTATGTGTTATCACTAAGCCTGATTTGTTCTACCCAGCAGCCTTCAGCCTGATGCTGACTGGACATTTTTGCCAAGGTATCTGTGTTTAGAATAAAACATCCAAAGTCACTCACTCATCACTCTTCTGCCTTCCTTATTGTCTTTAGTTTTAGAAAATCTTGAGTCAATAGTTACGTGAAAGGAAAAACCAAGGGGGCTGGAGAGATGGCTCAGAGGTTAAGAGCACTGATGTTCTTCCAGAGGTCCTGAATTCAATTCCCAGCAACCACATGGTGACTCACAACCATCTATGATGACATCTGATATCCTCTTCTGTATACTGTATACATAATAAATAAATAAATCTTTAAAGAAAGAAAGAATAAAAAGCTTAGAGTTTTTTGTTTTGTCTTAAAATCTGATTGCTATTTGGAGCGCTTAGAAGTCAGTTACTGTGCATAACTCATTTTAGATACATAGTTTTATGCTAACCTATAGTATAATTAGACTTAAAATTATAAGATATCCTCTTCATTTTGACTAATTGTTTACTTTCATTATCTATCTTCTCTATTAGAAATTGTCAGAGGCAGCCAGGTGGTGGTTGTGCACATCATTAATGCCAGCACTTGGGAGACAGAGGCAGGCCAGCCTGGTCTACAGTGAGTGGACAGGCCCCAAAGTTACACAGAGACTCTGGGGGGAGGGGAGAGAAGAAATTGTCAAAAGGCTCCTCTTTGTTCTTTGTATTTTCAGTACTTAGAATGAAACATTTGTTGAAGGCTAAATGAATCCTCTTAATTACCTTGTGCTTATTTAACCAGGGATGCTGTGTTTTAGGAGCCTAAATGAAATAAAAATAGTAACTTAAGGTTTATGAATTGTTCTGACCCTGCCAGCAGTGGGAATTATTCTGCTAGGGATAGTACTCAGGGCAATATCCATAGTAGGGTGCTTCACCACTGAGCTGCACCCTCATTCCCCTTTGCTGTTGAATCATGGAGCATTCATGAAAAACCCTTGGTGCTCCACTGCTAAGCAGTGGTCTGTAAATCTTGATCAGTAGTTTTGACAGCCTTTCTCCCGTTCCTGTAGTTTCATGACATGGAGTGTGACACTCTTGGAGTAACAGTCTTTGAAGAGGCTTCCATCGCATTGCCCAGGATTTCCAAATTGTAGCCCTTTGAACTCCTGAGCACTGAACCCCCCCGCCCCCAGCTGTTAGGCACCCTTGTTCTGGAGACCTGACAACATTAAAAACACCAGCTATTTATAGCTTTCTTTTCAGTGTCAGTAAATTATAGACTGCCCTTGCCTGTGGGATGGGGCTAACATTCATCTGCTGCTTTGATTGCCTGGCAACATCAGCCAGGTGGTGAGAGGTGGGCTCCACCTGAGTGCTTCTGAGGTCTCTGCCTGGTGCTGTACAGGATACTAAGGCTTGCTGGAATGACATGGAGTTTCTAGTTAGAGTTCATAGTCTTTGTGACGGAGTGGTGGCAATTGAAGATGAGAGAAAGACACATATACATGTCAGGGGAGAGGGAGGAGGGAGAGAAAGAGAAGGAGGTGGGGCGGACAAACAAGACAGTACTCTTGAGATAGAGGCCCAGGCTGATTTCACTGTCAACTTCCAACATAAATTGGGGCCTTGTGTGTAGCTCAGTTCAAGTTCTGTAATCCAAGAACTCAGAAACTGGGAGGATCAGAAATTGAAGATGTGGCCAATGAGAGAGCTCAGTGGGATAAAGGCTCTTGCCGAAAAGGCTGACAACCTAAGTTTGATTCTTGGGACCCATATGATGGAGAGATCAACTTCTTTAGATTGTATTCTGACTTCCACATGTATACCGGGGTATACACATATTTGTGCTTGCCCCCACAATAAATAAATATGAAGACATTTAGTAAGGAGGTTGAATTCATCTATGTTACATAAAGAGTTTGAAGTCAGTCTGGGCTACATGAGACTTTGTCTCAAAAAAAAAAGATGGGGGATGACATAAATCACTAGTGAACTAGGGGTTATCCTTTACAGTGTTCTTTTTTGGGAGGATCCTTCAAATTCAGTAAAGTAACTAAAGACTTTATTCTAAATATGGGCCAAGTAATATGCAGAGTGGTGAATATTAAGAGTATATGAAGACCTCTTCAGTCCTGGAGTCTTCTATTAGCCAATTCCTGGCCTACCTGACATTGAGAGGGGTGGCCCCTCCCCCAGGCACTGTTTAGAAAGAGCTTATTACTAGAGGATTGCTGAAGTCATAATGCCTATTGATACCATACAGGGTTAGACTTTTGGGAGCAGGTTTTGTCCTGGTAGCTTTTGACCGGTGTAATTCTCAGCATGACTTGTAGAGGGCTGGGGCAGCAAGAGGTCTGTGCTGTTAGCTGGAATTTCCACTAAAATGCTAACTGCTGGTTTTTTTGTTTTGTTTTGTTTTTTTACCTTCTAACCTAAGAGAGTATTTATAACTAGCTGTTTGTATGCTTAAGAAGCCCAGTCAGTCCCTGTCTTTCTGTAATGGTTTAAGAGCTGTGCCCTTGGTGTGGTCTGAAAGGGCAGGCTTAGTGAGTGTGGGGACTCATGCCCTGCTCCCCATGAACTTGTCCTGCTACTTTCCATCCTGCTAGGCCAGCAGCCTTTTCAGGGTTAATGTCTCTGCTTTGGAAGCAGCTGGCCAGTTTACACTCCTCCCTGGGCTGTACAAAAATACTTCCTTTGAAGTGTTAGGAGAAGCGGTGAAGGGTAAAACCTGGTGAAGAATAAAATCTGGAGTGGGGTTTAAATGCTCTTCTCTCCCAGGGAGTTTTCTGAGGAACAGATTGTTCAGCCTCCATCAGAATCTCTCAGGCAGTGTTTCTCTCATAGTTTGCAGCTTTGCGCTTCAGTTTCAACCCCCCTCCCCATGTGCTCTTTTTCCACAAAGGAATTGTTTCTTACCAAGGGGGATAGTTAAGATGCAGCCACTAAGCCTACTTGGTAGCTAGGAATCCCTTTTGAAGGCCCTTCTCTCTGGAGACTGCTCCATTCCTCCCAGCAGGAGTAATAGTCTGGAGTATAATGTGAAGTTCTGATGCAGTCAGCCTGGCTCTTGCCTCCTCCTGGGGAAGGAAAGCTGTTGTGGTTGTCTTCTTTTTATGTCCAAGGCTAGCAGTCCAAATGAGCACTGGCCTCAGTCAGGAGTCTCATGTATCTATCTACCTTGGGACTCTCTTTGCTAACATGGAGCCAGTTGCAAAGGTGTTGAAAGGACCCATGGAAATACAGGGGTAGGAGGCCTTGAAGTGCAGGAAACTTTCTCTAACGTGAACCTGCTGAGGAGTAGAAATTGGCATTTAGGATAAAAGGGCCAAAGAGAATGCCTGGGCAGAAATGACATGGAACAAGGCTTAAATGTCTTCTTAATCCCTGAGTATTTGCATCCAAGGAGGGGTTGGGCTAGAGCCTGAGGAAAGGCAGCTGTTAGATTCTAGAGAAGAATGCCAACCTGCTGCTTTCCACAAATGGGGCCTCAAATTCCTTTCTTTCCTAGGAGATACCCTCATTGGATTTCTTACATCTTCTTACATGATTTCCTATGTCTCTCAGACAAGGATTGAAGCCCACAGATTTAAAAATAATTCCATGTGGCTAACATTTATTGCTGACTTTTGCCAGACATTGTGTTAAGCAGCAGCATGAATGACCTCATTTATTCCACCCCATAACAACCCAGTGCTGTTAACTATTCTTGTCCCCATTTTATAAATGAGAAGGAAACTGAGGCCAGAAGAAATGATGTGCCCAAAGTTTTAGTTTCTACTGTCCAAGGGTGGTAAAGAAACCTCTGTCACACTGACTTTAGAACTTCTTTGGGGTTTTTTTGGAGACAGTCACATTATTTAGCTCAGGCTGGCCTTGAACTCACCAGCCTCTTGAGTGTGCCACCATATTCGTAATAAAATAGAAGCTATAAAGTGATAGCGATAAGATTGCATTTTGTACTTGGTCAGAAGTTGTTTTTACACAACTGGGAACTAGTTTTCTGTTGGAATGGCTTTTCTCTGTAGCTGAGGTTTTCTTAATGGAAGATCTGGGTGTTGAGGGTACACAAGTAGTCTGCCTTCTCTATAGGGTTTGGTCTTTCCTCAACATGGAACTAGAGTTTGCACTTCCTTCAAAGGGTTTAGAATCTTCCTTGACCCTCCTTCCCTCTTGGGAGGGGTACTAGGAAAGTTGGAGGGATTTGCCCCTATTCACACATGGGACCTCACCCTGGGCCAGACTGGTGAGTTTCTCAGTGTACTGGCCACATGCCTCCTTCCCATCTGAATTTCACACAGAAAAAAAAGGTGAAGGCACTAGAGTTGACAAGTCATGCGCAGGAGGACTTTCATTTGCAAACTGGTTTTTTTTTCTTCTTTGTTTCTTTAAACACACACACACACACACACACACACACACACAGAGAGAGAGAGAGAGCGCACGAGCGCGCGCAAGCTCGAGCTCCTTCAACTGATAACCCAAGGACACATGTAGTGGTGGTTCCCTCTAGTTCACTGAGGGGTAGCTACTTCTTTTTTAAGCAGGGAGACCTAAATTCCTTAGTGTCCTGGATCCTCTCTTCCTGTCTACTGCTCAGCTGCCTGATGCCATGCTCCTCTTCACAAATCTCTCAGAGCCTTTTACTGATTATAGGATGGGGTCTAAGTCCTGCCTTACCTTCATATTCTAAATCTTTTTTGGCTGTTTGCTTTTGTCAGTCATCTTTGCGTGTGTTTAGTGTCCTGCAGAAACTCTCACCCCAGTCAAATGGTTCTTCAAAACATGCTTTGACCACATTCTGCCCTTCTTTCTAAGCTGTCGCCTCCAGATGCTCTCTTGGACCATCACAGTTTCTGCCGTCTCTGGACTTGAAACAACTTTGGCTACTCATTTGAAATTTAATAATATATTATTTTGTGTTTAATTTATAGCTATGTGAATCTGTTTATCTTCCATCTAACACACAAGCTCACTGAGGTTCATACAATCTTTTGTTTGTTTGAGTAAGAGTCTCATTGTAGTCCAAGATGTCCTGGAACTAATGGCAATCCTCTTGCTTCCGCTTTCTTGCTGGGATTACAGGTATGAGCCACCATATCTGGTTCATTATTTGACACTATAATTACATTTTTTTTCTTAAAATATTTTAGTCGCCTTTAGCTGTTGTGAGGACATACTTTGTTTTCTTGACCCCTTCTTCAGTTTGTGTAGCATGCCCTGCCTTTTAGCATATGTCTGAAATTCTGGCCTTGAACTGTTAGTAGTGCTGTCCCCCAGTCAGCTCTTCTGTGTCTGATTTATATGTGACATGTTCTGTTGTACCTGAGGGAAGGACTGTGCTTGGATCCTTTTTCTTTTGGCACACCTTTCTCCATTGTGCTCCAGTGTCAGGCGTTTATCAGAAGTGCCAACAGTAATAGCTCTTGATTCTAAAATATAGAAACAAGCTTGGAGAGGTTAGGCCACTTACTCAGGATCACACAGCTAATCATTGAGGAGCAAAGTCTGTCTTAATGGTGCAGCCCAAGAATGTGTCATGCCCAATGCTAGCTCCCTATGTTGGTACTGGAAATCCAGTGGCTTGTCATGTACCTATAACGCACGGAGGAAAAGAGTTGTCCAAGGAAGCAGCAATTTAGCTGGCTTCTTTCAGGGGCCATTTCTAGTCTGGTTCTCACAGAGCTGGTTGTGGAACCTCCTCCCTGTTGTATATTTATGGATAGTTCTTTGCATAGGTGGACTCTCCTCAAAGTGAAGAGCTGTGAAAATGTGACACTGATGCCTCCTGTTCCATACAGGAACTGTATAGGAAAAGTGGACTCTGTAGTCTACATGTTCTTTATTTTTGGTTACGGTATCTGCCCCTGGGGACATAGTAGGAAAGTCAGATGAAATCTACCCTCACCTTTATCCAGTCTTAAACTACTAAAGATCTGTGAGGAAATTGGGTGTGGTGATTTGCCCCTGTAATCTTAGTGCTGCTGGAAGTCTAAAGTTGGGGGCTGTGCCTGCCCAGGCTTTGTAGTAAGACCCTGTCTTTAAAAAAGACTGCAAGGAATAAAACTAGCAGAGTTAGAAGTTAGCATCTTTTTTTTCCTTGGAGTAGTGATGCATGCCTTTAATTCTAGCACAAGCAGAGGGATCTCTGTGAGTTTGAGGCCAGCCTGGTCTACAGAGCAAGTTCCTAGACAGCTAGGGCTGTCACACAGAGAAACCTTGTCTTAAAAAAAAAAAAATCACACACACACACACAAAAGCTATTGTCTTTTTCAAGCTCTTATTTGTAGGACATTGTTGCACGAATGCATACTAAAGGAAACAGAAGGGTGTAAGATGCAGTGGACGGGCTGGAGAGATGGCTCAGTGGTTAAGAGCACTCACTGCTTTTCCAGAGGACCTGAGTTGGATTCCCAGCATCCACATGGCAGCTAACAACTGTCTGTAATTCTAAGATCTGACACCCTTACGCAGTTATACATGCAGGCAAAACACCAATTCACATTAAAAAAAAAAAGATGCAGTGGACGTCCATATATATATGCATCACTGGAGTAGTTGTCAAGGTTGGCTCAGCTTGCCTCATCCCATTTTGAAGCAAATATATATATATTTTCCCCTGTAATTGTTCCACTAAAGAGAAAATTGAGGCTAGTTACAGGCCAGTGTTAATTTAGTGATGACTCTTTCCTAGAGTCATTCTTCTACCTGGCTTCCCTCCCCCGGCTTCCCTCCCCCTCCCTAGTGTGCTCTTTGAGTACTTGGGGGCTAGAGGTTTGAGAGGCTAGTGTCTGGCCAGTGGCCAATGGGCACTTAACCTTCTAGGCTCCAACCCTGCACTGGCCCCCTCGATCAGGATCTGGGATCCTGCTTGGGCTCCTAGATGGTATCAGCTTTGCTACAAGCGGGAACCACAAGATCAAAGGCACCGCGCTCTGAGGCAGCTTCAAAGCTGCCTGAGCAGCTCGGATTGATGTCAAGAATGAGAGCGCCCTGCTGATGTAATCATAGCCTGTGAGACAGGTTCTTTTTTTTTTTTTTTTTTTTCCTTTCTTCTTTTTTTCTTTTTGTTTTTAATTTAAACAAAGACTCCCCTTGTTTATTTAGTGAGATGAAGTGGGTGCTGTGCTGGGCACACGTGCAGTTTGGGTGTGTGTGTGTGTCCGTCTACTCTAGCCTGGTTGGTTTGTGGAGAGGCAGCTAGCTTGCAGGTGGGCTCGAAGATTTTCCATAAAAGACCTGCTGTGTTAGGAACAGTTAATTTCCTCCCACTTTTTTTTTTTTTTTTTTTTTTTTTTAAAGAATGTTAAGGTTTGTTCCTGGGTTATATTGCTAAAATCTTGAAAGCAGCATTCTGCAGTGGAAGAGACCTGGTGAAGCAGGTAGTGAGTGGCAATCTGTGGGCTGCCTAGCAGCCTGCCTTTGCTAGATCTTGGAAGGAAGCTCACCTTTCCCTCCCCAGAAGCTTGCGGGCTGGAGCCTCAGTATGTGGCTAAGCACCAGGATTAACCTATCCATATACTTGAATATTCATCCAATCTCTATAATAATTACTGGCATTTGACGTTGGCTGGTCTTGGGGTATTCCTAGCTTATCTCTGTCCCTCCTGCCTTTAACAGAGTTATACAAATCTTTGATACCCTGTAATCTACTGTATAGATAAATATCCATATTTTATTTTCTTGCCTAGTGAATCCCACACAGATAAAGCAGCCTTCCAAATTGAGCCAGGTTATTGGATGCTGAGTTGCTTTTCAAGACACCACTCTCCCAATTGAAGTTCCTGATGGGTGGACGCTGTAGCATTCCTCAGTTTAAATTTATATCATAGTGACTGATTTATATCTTGCATGGGTCCCAAGTGGACCTGCTATGTGTAAACCATATTGCATTGGTCTCTCTTCTAATGTCTGGGTTTTTGTTTTGTTTTTTAGGATAACCAGTGTCCGTTTTTCAACTAAGAGGCTGATATCTCTCTAGATTACTTGTCCTCACTGAGTTGTCCCCTTCTCCTTGCCTAATGGCTTTTCTGTCTATCCTTGCTCATGGAAGCCCTAAAAGGCTCTTCCCCGTCCTTTCTTTTCCAACTACAAATGATTTTCTTTACCTTCTGTACAGAAACATTTCCCAAATACAGGAACATTTCCCAAATACTTTATTGTGAAAAACTTTCAACAAAGGAGCATAGAAATAATTTTACAGTGACCCCCCTCATACATACCTACCCCCATTAGTCTTCCATTAATGTTCTACTGTATTTGCTATTTTACATATTTACATATCCATACATAGTGTCCCGTTTCCCCCCCCCCCCAGTAAGGTTTCTGTATAGTGATAGCTGTCCTGGAACTTAATCTGTGGACCAAGCTGGCCTGACACTCAGGAGATCTGCCTGCCTCTGCCTCCTGAATGTTAAGATTAAAGGCTCGTGCCACTACTGCCTCTCTCACATGATTTTAATATTTCTAACACAAGTACATGTACATCCAGCTTAGATATGCTTACCTATCGTAATGATTGCAAGGAGTTTTGAGGGCCTCTTCTTAAATTGTGGGTTTTTTTACATATGAAAATATGTAAATTATGTTAATACAACTTTTATTTATAGATATCTCCTAGCCCCACACAGATTGGGAACAGATTTGGAGATCTTACATCTGTATTCAAATATTCAAGGGAGCCCAGGAGATTAAAGACCAGAGGCTGCCTGGTAGCCCACACCCAAGTGTGTGGAATAGAATTTAAAAATATGATGTGTGTGTGGGTGCAACACAAGGTTTCTCTGTGTGGTCCTGGAGGTCTTGCAACTAGCTCTGTAGACCAGGCTTGCCTTGAACCCTCAGGGATCCATCCACCTGTCTCTGTCTCTGAGTGCTGGGATTAAAGGTATATTTTACTTCCTGCCCAGAGAATGTGTATGTTTTGAGACAGCATCCCTCTATGGAGTTCTGGTTTCTTGGTGCTTGCTATTGTAGACCAGGCTAGCCTCAAACTCACAGAGATTTTTCTGCCTCCACCTCCAAAGTGCTGGGATTGTGTCAAAGTACCACCTATGCCTCCCAAATTGGGATTAAGGTGTACACCATCATGCCCTGCTCTCATCTCTGCAGATTTTGACACTTTAAAAAAATTATTTTCATAACCACTCAAGAGATACTTAGAGGTTAGTAATTGTGGAATGGAAAAAAGAATATTAACCACAACTGTTTTCTGTTCTGTCACAAAAGCAAAAATTTTGAGATATTTGTGTTTTATTAAAAACATCAGGAAGACAGTCTTTGAGTAGTATTTGGATGTACAGGAAGAAAAAGGAAATCAATTCTTGAAGTAGGAGCTTCAGAAGTGACCACCAGGGTCTCCATCTTAGTGCTATGAACTTTTTAAGTCAATTCCAGTTTGAACGTCTAGGAATTTCTAGATGGTGTAAGCCAAAGGATCAGAATTCATTCGCAAATGAAAATAGTGGACTTTTCATAATTTTTATATTTTAAGAATAGTCTGTTTAAGACTGTTAGGATCTCTGAGTGGTTGAGTTTTTTAAAAAGGCCAGTTCAGTTGAATCATAGAATGGTTTAAAATTAAGGGCTTGGAGCTAGGCTTGGTGGTGCATACTTATAGTCCCAGCACTTGGGAGGTAAATGGATCAGGAATTCAAGGCCAGCCTCAATTATATGAGACCCTGTCTGGGAAAAAAAAACAAACAACAACAAAAATCAAACTAAATTTAAGAGGCTGGTGGCTGGTAGTGTAGTTCAGCAATAGAGCACAGGCTCAGTGTGCTCAGTTCAATTCCCAGCACCCCCCCCCAAAAAAAAAAAAAAAAAAAAAAGAAAAGAAAAAGAAGTAAGGCTTGAATGAGTTTTTAAGCCCAGGTCTTTAGGAACAAGACCATCAGTTGTACTTTTTAGATCTTTGTATCAGCCTCAACCCTGATATAACACTTAAATACCACTAAAATATACATTTTCTTTTGCGGGGGAGGGGTATAGCAGGCCAGAAACTTAAAGACAGTTACAAAGCTATCAGGAACTTCTAGAATTTTATCAGTATCCTCTTTGAGTTTTCAAAAGTTCCAGTTTGTTCTCAACAATTAAAAAAAAAATTGGCAGGGCTGGAGAGATGGCTCAGTGGTTATAAGCACTGGCTACTCTTCCAGAGGACCTGAGTTCAGTTCCCAGCACCCACATGGCAGTTCACAACTATCTATAACTCCAGTTCCAGGGAATCCAACACCCTCACATAGACAGACATACATGTATGCAAAACACCAATGCAGTGCAAATAAGAATAAATAAATCATTCTTTTTTTAAAAAAAAATTTAATTTTTTCAAAGCTTAGATTTAGATTTAGACTTAGATTTTAGACTTAGATTTCATAGGATAAAACTTAAGGTTTTGCTTTGTGGTATTTAAGCGCCTAATTATAGGAGGTGATTTTTCTTTAGCAAATATAGAAGCAGACAGCTCAGCTGGTGGGAGCAGTGGAGCAACTGTAGTATAGTTTCCTGTCTAGGAGTGTGCAGGAGGTGGAGGCAGCAAGCAGTAGTTAGTTGGTCTTTTAGTGTATGGAGTGGCCCTTAGAGGAAAGTTGGAGAGCTCTTTATAAGAGTGTACCTCTTGTCAGGTGGTGGTGGCGGCACACCCCTCTAATGCAAGCACTCAGAAGACCTCTCTGAATGGAGGTCAGCCTAGTTTACAAAGTGAGTTCCAGGATAGCCAGGACTGTTACACAGAGAACCCCTGTGTGTGTGGGGGGGACTGAAGCGGGGAGGGGTGTGCCTGCCTCTTTAGAAATTAGAAAAGGGGTTTCAAAGCTCAATTTTTTATGCTTTCTCCATCGGTTGGGGGTGTTTACTTCCCTTGTGTTGCTGTCTATTAGTGGGAATGATAGTAATGGTGGCTTTTGCTGTTGAGCAGATTATCCTGCAGACCACATAATAGGAAATGTGCTTGTAATTGTTGTATTGGACTTTGTTATTAGTGAGCTAGCTATTGTTTAGCCTGAGAAAAATGGATGTACTCTTATGAAAATGTGTTGGCTGTTTCTTGTCAACAGAGCACATGAACCTTATAGTGAGAACTTGGGGTAATAAAAAACAAGGACGCTTTGTCCAGTCAGTGCACATTTATGACTGTTGTTGAGGAATCACAGAATTAGGGCTTTGTCATAGGTCTTGCTTGAATGAAGCTTCCTAGTTTCTCAGTGATGAGCCCTGAGAACAGGTTAGGATGATGGATCAAGAGATGAAAGTACTGGGGTTTGGCTGGAGTATTAGACAATCAGAGTTCTTACCACAGTTTCTTTACCCATACATGTATGTACAAACCAAGTGAGTGACATTGTGAAGATTGGTCACTTTAGAAAAAAAGAAGTAATCACTTCAGCAGGCTATTTTAATACTCTAGAAAGAAACACTATATTTTTGCTAGGACCCTATTGCCCTTTTCCTACTGCTTTCTCCAGCCAGTTAACCAGAGTCAGAGCCAAGAGCTTACACCACTAAACAGATAAATATTTCACATATATTCATACCTTGAAGAACCTTTTGTTGTGATGTTTCAAGGTTAGAGAATCAGAGCTCACTTTCAGTGGAACAAGTCTTACTCTATAACTTTTCTCCTTTGGCTCCCAAAGAGAGCTAGAATTTCCCAAATTGGGTTCAGTAGGTGAATGTGTGGCTTGTGAGTTCTTGAGTAACCCAACAGACTTATAGAGAAGTTAGTTTGATGCTGGGGGTCCTGGGATTAGTGGCCCAAAGCTGTCAAGGCACAGCACAGATTCTGCTGTTAAATTAGCATGGCTGCTGTGATGTTGGAATTGAAAAAAGAGGAAACCATCAAAGAGACTACTATACTCTTTGGGAATATGGTGCATCCATCCATCCATTAGCCAACAGTACTTGAGATCCTGCAATGGAAAAGATCATGGAGTCAATGTTGTATTGAGGAAACATGGGTCTTGGCACATTATAATTCTTGGAATCAGAGATGTGTATCCAATGCAATTATACTAGACATGTGATTGAGGAATAAGTTTTGTTCAAGTGGCAAAATACAAGTGAGGCACCTACATGGTCAAAGAAGACAAACAGACATAATAGGTATATGCTGAGCTCAGTGTCATACACTGTAGATAGCTGACATGACTGCAGTAAGGACAACGTAGATCATTGTCTAAGCATATGGGAAAAAACAGCTGTGTTTTGTGGCACCTGTAGATAAAGCTTAGATGACATTGTCACTTTGCTTAAGCATGGAGAACCCATTCAGCCACTCATTAAATCATCAGTGTGAGTGCGTATTAGATGAGGATGAAAGCACAGAATCAGAGAGGCTTTATGACCCTGGACAGTGGAAGAGGTTATACTTCTCTTAGTGGAAGATAGCCCTCTCCTGGCTTTGACTTTTTCACATGTAAAATATCTCAAAAAGACCTTTCCAGTTCAGTTTTTCCCAAAAATGATAAAGCTGTACATTGTTGAGTAAGAATGTACCTGTTTACCTCTTATCTTTGATCAGTGATACACATGGATGAGAGGACCTGACTCTTTGTTTCCCACTACCTTCTGAAGTGGGTGTAGGACAGTTATTTTTACAGATGACTGAATCCCTGTTGGCAAGTACAAAATTTCAAATACAGTTAGAATCTAGTAAGTACATAGTACTCTTGCTGGGTCCTAACAGTTCCCTCAGGGGAAGGAGTGAGAAGGTGTGGAGTCAGTGAAGCAGTCCTTGGAAATCAGTTGAAAAGGACTAACTCCTTTATTTAACAATGGGGAGAGCTTTATATACCTTCCTCTCAGCACCCAGGCTGTGTCACGATCTGGTGGTAGTGCATGGCCAGCCCTCATTGGCGGGGCACTATCAGGAAATCTGACAGCATCTTTTGCTAGGCAGATTCTAAGCATCAGGAACATTGGACAGTGGCTGTTGCCAGGCCTTCAGGTGTCCCCAAGTTGGATCATAAGGAAGTACATTATGTGCAAGCTTTGGCAACTGGTTTGAGCCAGTTTCCTTGTCCCTATGGGCCTGTCCTACTGGGTTTTTTTTTGTTTTTTGTTTTTTTTTTTGGGGGGGGTTTAATCTGTGAATATCCTTGCAATCTGTCACCATTACTCTCATTTTGGTTTAAAATAGGGTCTCATTTAGCTCAGGGCTAGCCTTAAATTTTTTGTGTATCTGATGTTCTCCTTGAATTCCAGATATTCTTGCCTTTACCTTTTTAGTGCTGAAATTATAGATATGTTATCACTGTTTTAGTTTCTTGATATGTGTGTGAGGGGGTAGGTGTTATTTCACTTTACAGGTTACAGTTCTTTGAGGAAAGTCAGGGCAGGAACTTGGAGGCAGAAACTGAATCAGATACTACAGAGTCAGAGGATTGCTACTTACTGGCTTGCTTTCCATAGGTTTCTCAGTTTGCTGTCTTATATAACTTAGGACTACCTGCCCAGAAACGGCACTGCCCAAGTGGCCTGGGTCCTATCACATTAATTATTAATCAAGAAAATGTAACACAAGCCTGGAAAACATCCCTTCAATTGAGCAGTCTGCTGCAACTGAGGCTATGCACTTTACCTACAGCCCCTCTGGCCTACCACACTGGGTGCTAAACCTCAGCTTTTCTCTATCTTTATCATAATATAAAATACAAAAAACTTTAGAAGTTCCAGTCTTTAAAAAAATAAAAATCTAAATGCTTCAAAAGTTCAAAGTTTCTTTGAAATATTCAAGATTTCTTAACTGAGTTCCTGTATAATGGGGGTGGAGAGTGTGGATGAACAAAACAAGTTAAATACTTTCTTACTCTAAAAGGGAAGAACCAGGGCATAAAAACAACCATACTTAACCAAAACCAAAGTCCAGCAGAGTAGCTCCTGATCTTGTAGCTCAATGCCTGACATCTGGGGCTTACATCTTCTGGGCTCCTAAGGGCTTGGCACATCCACATTTCCATCTCTGCCTTTAGTAACACACAGCTCGTCCTAGAGGGTTCAGGCTCCCTCCTGCTGCTGCCTTTGGTCATTCCACAGTCCTCATACCTCCAATATTCTGGGGTCTCCACTGCAACTGACCTTAACCAAGGGTGTGTTCTACCTGGCCTCTTACTGTCCCAGGCCTCAGCTTCTCTCTGTGATTCCTTCAATTCTAGGATTCTCTCCTGCAACTGAGACTGTGGGTACAAAGTTTCAGCTGCTCTCTATAACCCCTTCAGTGTCATGTGGGAGACTTTTACACATTCCTATGTTCTGCTGCCAGCTTTAGATGTAGCTGTGGCCTTCTCTGAACTACACCTTCTGTGTACTGACCCCGAGGAAATCCCAGAAAATTTCACCTCAGTGATGATAGTGTCTAGATCACAGCTGATTCTTTAGCCTCATCTAACTAGCAGTTCCAGTGAAGCACAGGTTTTTACTTACTTCCATAGATTCTTATTTCCAAATATTATACAAAAAGCTCAATAGTTTTTGCGTCCCTCTGAAACTGCATATGCTAAGCTTCTATCTTCTGTTTTTTTCTCATCATTATCTTCCAGATTCCTACAACAGCTTATTAGGGTCAGCACTCAATGGCCTTTCCAGCCCAAAGCCCTCTCAAATCCTTTTCCCTCAAATGCATTCCACCCCTCTCTCCCCTCACATACAGAACAATTCAGAAGGTATAAAAGCCACATGGTCAGGTCCATCACAGTTACATCTCATTCTCTGGTACCAATTTCTGCTCTAATTTGCTTCTGTTGTGGCAATAAAACACCAAGCCAAAGCAATTTAGAGAATATAAGGTAAGGGTTATTGAGCATATAGGTTGAGTCTGTCATTTAGGAAAGCCAGGGCAGGAGCTTGAGGGAGGAACTGAAGCAGATCATAGAGAAATGTTGTCTTCTGGCTCACTTTCCATGGCTTGCTTATTTTGCTCATATAACTCAGGACTGCCTGTCTAGAGGTGGCATCACCCACAGTGATCTGGCCCACCCCTCCCCCAGATATCAATTATGAGACAAGAAAATGTCCCACAGACTTGCTGATAGGCCAGTCTGGTGGAGGTAGTTATTAATTTAAGTTCACTCCTCAGGGGACTCTAGTTTATATGAAGCTGACAAAAACTAATCTACACAGACACTATGTCCAGCTCTACACATCTTGACCCAGAGAAATTCCTTTGCTCTGCTGAGAGACAGAATGGACAGAGTCTAGGCAAGGGTGACCTGATCCTTCACCTGCTTGTTACTAGCTGGCTGGCCTAAGGACGTGCCGTAGACTAGCTGCACTAGATTTGTCTGTTTATCAGGAGTTTTCTAGAGCCCTCCTCAGCAGTGATGACTCCTCTGTTTTCTTCCCTCTGTCCATGCCCCCTTTCTTTTTCTCTTTTAATTTATTGTGATAGAATAAATAAATATAAAAACAAAGGGTTGCTAGTGAGCATTAGGAGAAAGCTGTAGTGGGCACACCTATGTGTTGTACTTATTGTAGTGGCCAAATCTACCAGAGTATACTATTTGAGATCCTAGAATTTAGACTTTCTTCTGGTAGCAGAGCTTTATTTTAATAATAGCTTGTGGTTTTTAAAATATCACCCAAACTCAAAAACAAAGGCATTCTTAATTATACCCCAACTTTACCTTAATCTTTTCTTTCTTCTCCTTAATTTCTCTAGACTTTATTGGAATCTACTTAGAAAAGCTAGGGATTATATAAAAAGTTGTTTAAACACAAATCAGTTGAGGCTTCAGTTTTGAGTGTAATTCATATTGTTTCTAAAGCATACCCTGAACCTAAATGAATTGACAGCTGGGTAAGCCAAAGATAGATACCTGGTCCTCATTGTAACTATTAAGGAGTTAACATTACCTCTGCCATGCTTAAACATTAATTCAAGGGTTTCCTCTGCTATGTGTTATCAACAATGACTTGGAACACTTTCTGGCAGTCAGCTTTGCTCTTCCTTTGAGGAGATGCTAGGACAGGATGAGACTAGACATTAGGCCACAACAAAGGAAGGTTCTTGATTATGTCCAAAGGAACATTGGCCTTGTGGTTACATAGTTTGCTCTTTTAACATTTTGAACCTCCTGTCAAAGGCCTTCCTGCCCCCTGTTTACCTGGATCTGGGATAGAAAGAGGAAGTGATTATTTTATTGTGAAACAGAGAACAGTACCTCTTTCTGTTTGGGGTGCTAACTCAAGACCTTGACAGTGATACTGGGGTGCAAGTCAAGTTCAGCACAGTCAAATGTTTTCTTCTTAAGGACTTCGGGTATTAATACTGCCTAGGCCATTTATATTTGAGAGGACGGTGGAGAGGAATTACTGTTTTACAGTACATGTGGTCATTTGATTGTTAGCAAAAGGCTGTGTGACCCAGAAACCTTTTTAAACAGGGCACTAGGAACTGAACTTAGGGCTCACACATGCTAGGCAAGGGCTGTATCATCGAGCTGTGTTCCCAGCCATGACCCAAGAAGTAATGTTTAAACTTATAAATGGAAGATCTCAGAGGCCTTGAATAGTGCCTCTGCTTTGCCACCTGCCGGCTGCTTCAGCACTATGGTGCCCAATAGCTTGTCAGCCTAACAGGCCAAAAAAAATCTTTAGCCAGTTGCTGTATAGAGTGCCTTGAAGTGGCCATTTCTCTGCCTCCTATTTATTTTCAGAAATCCCTTGGAAAGAGCTGATGAAGTGTATTGATATTTGGCATAAAAAGCCACTCATGGATAGTTTTTGTTCAACCCTCCTGTACTTTTGGTCTTATTTTTTTTTTTTTTTAAATCATTTTTAGCCAGAGGTGGTGGGGCAGGTCTTTAATCCCAGTGCTTTGAAGGCAGAGGCAGGCTGATCTCTGAATTCAAAGGTAGCCTGTTCTACAGCTTGAGTTTCAGAGGCTACCAGGGATACAAAGAAAAACCCTGTCTTGAAAAACCGAAAAGGAAAAAAAAAAAACAATCACTTTAAAGAATTATTCTTTTTTAAATGCCAGAAGACACGCTCATTAAAATGGCCTGAAATTACCTGTAAAGATGGTTTCTATTCTCTTGACCCAGAAAATCCTATGGAATCTTACAAATCAAGAGGTTCAAATCTTTGTATTCACCCATGAAATAACCTAGGCCATCAAGGGTATGTATACCCCAAAAGCCAAAAGATGTCGTTGTAAAGAAACCGAGTGTGCTGTTTTGGTGGTATAATGGTGGAGTTGATAGATATGCCCAGGCCAAACAGTGGAGCTGGATACAGGGTTAGTGGCCAAAAAAGAGTGCAGAATTTTTGCTACACATGCTTAAAAATGCAGAGAGTAATGCTGAAGTGAAGGGTTTAGATGTAGATTCTCTAGTCATTGAACACATCCAGGTGAACAAAGCACCCAAGATATGCTGAGGAACCTATAGAGCTTATGACCAGATTAACCTATACTTCACTTCTTATTCCACATTGACATGATCATCACAGAAAAGAAACAAATTGTTTCAAAGCCAGAAAAGGAGATTGTATAGAAGAAAAAGATATCCCAGAAGAAACTGAAGAAACAAAAGCTTATGACATGGAATAAATTCAGCATAAAATAAATGCAGATAAAATTTTCTAAAAGTCTAAATAGTGAATGTATAAAAACCCTTCCACCCAACTCTTCTTATAGTAGATATAGTATATAGTGTCTGGTTCTGAGTTTTTATTGCATCTAGCTGCAGTCATATGGTTTTGTACAAACCTGGGACCTTTGTAGATACAGGGTGCTTTAAAATGTACTATAACAAAGTCTTATCTTGATTTATGATTCAGACTATGAGCCAGAACATGCTTCCTAGCACTTGTGGGGGATTGGTGATAACTTCTTTGTTTTTTGTTTGTTTGTTTTTGCTTTGTTTTTTGTTTGTTTGTTTTTGCTTTTTTACTCTGTAGCCCTGGTTGGCTTGGGACTCTATAATCCAAGTAGACTGTGGTAGCTGCCATCTCACAGAGATCTGCCTGCCTCTGCCTCCTGATTGCTGGGATTAGGTATGTGTGCCACCATGTACAGCCTAAGCAGCATTTATTTTAGGCCCCCAGTTTCTCTTCTTCCAGAAGCTTTAGATACGAGTGGTTGATTTTGCTTCAAGGAGCTCTGCCTGTGTTCATTGTCTTGCACCATTAGCGAGGAACCTGAGCTGGATCCCTACCAGCCATATTTTCTAGTGCCATCTGCAGTGGAAGGGAAGCTCAGAGTACTGTTTGGATTCATAGCTGATGTAATTAAGGAAGCTAGACTCTGTTTCCCTGGGTACAGATTGCTTGTGTCAGTCACTTACTTCTAAGTATCTTCCCATTCATTCACCTTAAAGTATTTCTTAGGAATCTGTATTGCTGCTTCCAGATTTATGAGAAGGTCTTTTCAGAATCATGAAGAGGTTCTGATTTTGAAAATGAATAGTCTGTGTTGTATGCACTTCAGTGTTGATATTCTTATGCTGTAGCTGAAAGGCCTGATCTTATTCAGTTACCACCCAAACTAAACCTGCACTAGTCTTTGTTTAGCTTGAGTATTTCATCCATGGTGGTTGTGACCACCATGCCTAACCCACATGCTATACCAGAATAATAGTTTCTTACCATACCAGCTTGCTGACCCTTGCTTAGGAATACATCAACAGCCCTCCATGGAAGAGCACCTAACTTTACACCTGGACTGTGACCCCTGCTCCTTGGGCTCAGAAAAGTACCTAGAATAACTATATTGTCATGTGTAGGTTACTTTGTTTTATACCATCTCCTCTCCCACTTTAGCCAATCTTTGCTTCAGCCACTCATAAGTGGAAGTAAACTGGTTATATAAGGTAGAGAGTTCTAGAAGTTGGGTTTCTATTTGTTTGTTTGTTTTCTCATAGCATGTACAGAGTTTCATTAATGGACAAAAGTATCCACTTGGTGCTTGAAAAGTATAGAACATTTTCTGAAAATGGAGGTGAGGGGGGAAAAAAAACAACCACCATGAGGTCTCTACCCTAGGCAGTAGTCAGTGGTCTAAGGATGCTCTGTAAATACTCCAGCCCACAGAACAGGATTGAAGGAGGATATGAGAGGTCATCTTTAAAGCAGGGCCCACTGTCTGACATACATAAGTGCCTTCTTCATCTCAGTGGCACACCTACTACAAGTTTAGGAGTCTCCAAGTCTCTAACCCCAGTTAGTGCTATTAATTTAAAACTGAGAATAGAGACTATTCCTTTGGAGATGAAGATCAGAATCTGCTAATAGAAAGCGATGAAGATCAAAATATGCCAATCTTTTGCATAACTAATTTTTTTCTAAAAGAAAAAACCTCATGCTAAATTTTTCTTTTTTTAAAAAAAAAAAAAAACTTATTTATTTATTTATTTATTTGCCTTGGTGTTTGCCTGGGACTGGAACTATAGACAGTTGTGAGCTGCCATGTGGGTGCTGGGAATTGAACTCCGATCCTCCAGAAGAATCGCTCTTAACCGCTGAGTCATCTCTCCAGCCCTGCTAAATTTTCTTGAGCCATGTCTATGTAGGCACTCTTGAGGTTCTCAATAAGCTCACTTGGGGTCAGGAGGTAGACAAAGCAGGTAAATCACTGAGTTTGAGAATTGCTGTCCCTAAAGTCTGTGGTATGTACCATGTTTGGGCATGTGGTGACTCTTAAATGCTATTCATCCATCAGCATGCTGACCCCCTTTTTCAGCTTCATTGTTCTATTGTTTGACTGTGAAGTGTCACTTATTACAAAACCAGTTCTGTGATCTAGGACAGCATTCTCTAGCTTTCATGTACATCAGAATTATCTGGACCCACCTCTTGGGAGACTGATTCAGTAGCTGTGGGGTGGGGCCTGAGAATTTGCATTTCTGACAAGTTCCCAGATGCTGCAGGCTTCTGCTGACCCGGCATTCTCCCTGTGAACCCTCAAATGTAGAAGGTGCAGGGACAGGGAGAAGTTGTTAACATCTTAAGGTATATGCATTCTAATACAGATGTACTTTAAATAGCAGCATCTATGCTGCATACAGTATTACTTTTACCCAACAACTATTTTATTTTGGAATAGTTTTAGATTTATAAAAAACTTGTGAGTCAGAACAAGTAACCTACACACTTTTGTTTTTAACATCCTACACTATTGTGGAGCATTTGTCACAACAAAGGACATTATTAATTAAACTCCACACTGTTACTACTTATAATGAATGCACATTTCCAAAAGATTCAAATAGAACTGCATAGTGATAAGAATATTTTTCATTCCTCCATTTCCTGTATATTTCAGAATTTCCTCCTACATATTTATATGTATATGTAAGTAGTTCAATATACATAGATCCATCTTATTTTGAGATGTACTTTTTTAACTCTTAATTTTTTTCTTTTTAAAAAATATTTATTTTTATTTTATGTGAATTAGTGTTTTGCCTGCATGTATAACTGTGTAAGGATGTCAAGCTTTCAGACAGTTGTTATTTGCCATGTGGATGCTGGGAATCCAACTCAGGTCCTCTGGAAGAACAGACAGTGCTCTTAACCGCTGAGCCATGTCTCCAGCCCCAACTCTAATTTTTTTCATCAGCATCTTTGAATCTGCTCCATTGTTTTTTAGTGGATAGTGTTCATCTTTTTATCCTTCAAAAATTTAATATATCTTATCTATTTTCAGATTGTAAATCTAGCAGATGAAAGGTGAGGACAGGCACACCTCATTTTTATCTTATATTTGCAGTTAGAGATTATTTGCCACCCTCTATGGAGTTCTTATTATGTTCCAGACACTGCTAAGCACTTAACATATAGTCTAACTCATTTATCAAACAATCTTAAGAAATTGGTTTTATTATTTCCCTGTTAAAAGATGAAGAAACTGTGGGTCAGGGAAGTTAAAGGGACAAAATCCTTTGACAACTTTTTAGCTGAAGCCATAGATCTCTGGTACTTCAGGTACTGTGAACAGATTACAATAAGGCGTAGTATGCACGCTGCTTGTTTGTTTAGCCTCCCTATGCCATATCTCATGCTGCTATAGGAAGTGGAAGGGTATCCTTGAACTCTAATTTCAGACATGAAATACATAGAAAAATAGTAACATATATAAGTACTTTATGGGGCTGGAGATAATAGCTGAGTTGTAGAGCACTTGACTAGTATGTGTTATCCCTGGGTTCACTCTCAGTACTGAGGAAGGTGCATTATGTGAGAGACCATGAGCTGTAAGAAGTTGCAAAGTGGATTTTATTATGTCTTCAAAAGCCCTTTGAAGGTGTGCACATGCACAGCTAGGATGGTGCAGATGAGGTCTGATGCCTCCAGTGGTTATAGATAAACCTATGGTAAGTGGGAAATAGTATAAGCTGAAACTACGTAGAACACACATAGAGCATCTCTGCTTAGCAACACAGCATGCAGTCGGGTGTCTGATATTGAGTAGCTTCATTGGAGAGTATCGTACTAAGCATTGGTAGCTTAGGAAAAGATACAAATTTAAAATTTGAGGATTTATAGTGAATGTATATGGCTTTCATGCTTTTGTAAAGCTAGGACTCAGCATTAGACTTGGCAATAAGACCCACATTGAAATTCTCTGTGTTAAAAAATGTGTTTGTTCATGTGTATCTGGGTCTATGTGGAAGCCAGAGAACCTGAAATATCATTCATCCTTTGTTGTAAAGAAAAAACAAAAAATAAAAAACTACACATTAAAATGTGTAGAAGCTGCTGTTGGACAGGTTAGTGGATGATACCCAGTGTGTTTGTCCTACAGCAAAATTGTCAGATACATCTCCTAAAGTATTTTCAAACCAATGTTGGAGGTTGCTTTTACAATCTTGCGTTGATGGCAAGGTACTGACACTTGTGACTCATCATCATTTGGGAATATAACCTCCTTTCAGGTTGCTACCTCTTCTCCTCCTTTCCTCCTTCCTTTCCAAATCTTTCCTAGGTTGTCTTGGCTGTCCAGGAACTCTCAATGCTGACCTTGAACTCACCCACCCCTGCCTCCTAAGTGCTGAAAGCCTTGCATCACCACATTTGCCTTGCTTTTCTTTTTCTTTGATATGGGGGTCTCTTGTTGACTTGGAACTTGCCAGGTAGTCTAGGCTGGCTGGCAGAGAGCCCCTATGGTCCCCCCCAACTCTGCCTCCCCAATGCTGAAATTACAAGTTGTTCTATCACTCAGAACTTTTTATGTGGTTTCTGGGGGTCAGGTCTTCATGCTTGTATAGAAGGCAGTCATTTTACCAAGTAATTTCCCCAGCCTTTGAATTTAACCTTTGTTTTAACTGAATTCTCTAGGTAAGGGAGTTAACCTTTATGAAAAATTTAAAACTATTTCCATTTTTTGAGAATTTCATATTGGTGGTTACCTTTCTAAAGTTTTGTTATGAATATTTAGAAAAGCATATTCTATTGATATTGTGAGTTGAGTGCATGTTTGTAGCCCAGACTAGCCTCAGACTCTGATCCTTGTACCTCTATCTCCTTAGTGCTGGAATTACAGCTGTGTGCTACCATGCCCCAGTATGTAGTTGTTTTAATGGTTAAGTAAGTTTAGTCAGGATCAGCAGTTAAGACCATGTACTACTCTTGCAGAGGACCCAAGTTCAGTTTCCAGCACTCATGTTGGGTGTATAGTCATCTAGAACTCCAGCTTAAGCAGAATCCAATGGCTCTTGTATACCTGTACCCATAGCACCTGCAGTCACATGCACATACCCCCAAACAGACACATACAAATACATATAATTAAAAACAAACCATTTAAAATAACAGCTAAATTTAAATTAAGAACTAGCTAATGTTCTGGCCTATATAAAAAAATAAATAGTATATTTAATATAAAGACAATCTCTGCTGCATTGGTTACTAAGAGAAGAGCTTGCCTTTTAAAGTCTTTGGAACCATAACAGAAGAAGCCATCCTGAGGCCTTCTGTCTCTATCTTTGATCCTTAAAGTGTCCTCTTGATGGATGCTTACCCTCCACCCCTGTACTTATTGAACTTTTTTTTTTTTTTTTTTTTAAAAAACATCACTGCTTGTCCTCTGTGCAGCTACAGTTTCTTGGAGCTTAGAATCTGTGTCTTTCGATCCTGTGTCCCCTGCAGTTTAATAGGGATACACTAAATGTCAGTTATAGAACCAGATGCTAGAGGATGGTCTTACATCCTGCATGGTGGGTCAAGCTTAGACATTATAGTTTTGTGAAGTTTTTCCTACCTCTCCTAACTATCTTCCCCCTCCCCCGAGTTTTTAAAGACATAAGTCTTTGCCACCAGGCTTTTGAGTTTTTAATATAGAAGGGTCATTGAACATTTTGTTGAACAAGATTTTTAATGAATTAAATCTTGATATATGAGCAGTCTTCATTATGGACTGATTTGACCCTCAGCTATTTCTCTGTGAAGAAAGATTTATGTTGCTATTTCTTCCCACTACTTAGCAAAGCAGAACAAAACCTCAGCAGGCTCATGCCTTGTATAACCAGGGCAATTTCTTACCAGTCTGCCACAGATTAGAAAAATACTTCTTGTTCCTTTCTGTTCCTGCTCATGTTTGAATCAAAGTGCCTTCCCACAGGGATGCTGAGACAGCTATGCCGAGAGATTACCATAAAAAAGTTTTTGCTGAAGATGAAGTGGAAGATTTAGTGGCCATTTGTTCTATGTAATGGTTTGGAGAAGTTTTCATGGTCTTGTGAGGAGGATTAGTGTTTAGAGTAGATTCCTTGTCAGCCTCAGCTGTTGAAGAAGTGTGGCAGTGTTGTCCTCCTCCTCTTGGAAGTCAGCTGAATGTGTAGATAGAGCCTGAGCAAACCTACTCTGTTAGAGTGGAGGATCAGAACTCTGAGTTTTGGAAAGCAGTCAGAGAGAGTCATAGTAGTGTTATTTTGTTAAGACAAAAAATTAAGACAGTTGTTCCCCCTTGAGAGAGCCAGCTCTTCAGAAGACTTCACAGTGTCTTTTTTCACTCAGATTTAATCTGGTCATCCAGAGGCCCCTGCCTTCCCCTTGAGATGCTGCTGATGCCTGACCCAGGGCCAATGAGGTCTTTCTCTTAGGACTTCAGAAGGTTCTCAGAACAGGAGCAGGCACCTCATTCTTTGATTGGGGGATTTAACTGGGTCTTTTAAATTTAATCTCTGGTTGTATATTGTTACCAGTAGGGATTTACTCTGTAAGTTATCACTGTAAAAGCCTTTGATGGTTTTAGCCAAAATTTTAAATAAAAATAACAAGCCCTTAATGGGACTCATTTCACTGAGATTGTTCATTTTATGAACATTTGTTCCTTTTCAGGCACTTGCCTTACCATCATGAATCCTCCTTCCTCCCTCTGTCTTCAGTTCTTTAGTGTTTGGCCACTGAAGTGAAAGGCCCTTAGGTCTGTCTTCATGGTAGTAAACACTACATCTCTCTCCTCTTTTATATTTTCCTCTAACATTAAAGCAAAAGTAGAGTAGATTTCTTAATAGTTTTGTCACTGCTAAGAAGTTTGAGGTGATGAGCAGGCAGTGGTGGCTGCAACCAGGGAAGAAAATCAGAAGTCACAGATGTTGCATGTGCATACCTGTTTCTTAACTGCATGGCACCAAGAAGTCTGGAGTAATGCTAGTTTATATTGATATGAATTCAGAGGTGTTTCTTTTGCTTTTCATTTTAAAATTTTAATTTCAGATCACTTTTTCAGTGCTGAAATTTTATATAGGTTCTACCCTCATCACACTGATAAAAATAAGAATTTTTTTTTTTCTTTTTTTGAGACAGAGTTTCACTTTGTAGCTGTCCTGGAACTCACAGAGGTCTACCTGCTTCTACCTCCCAGTTGTTAGTGTTAAAAGACTATGCCACCATGCCTGGCAAGATTCTTTTTTAAAATTATGTTTAGTTTTTTGTACTTGGCTAAGGATAGTCACTGAGAAAAACTCAACAGTTGAACAAGTCATTAAAGTTTTGTTTTTAACTCTGCAGAATATGATGAAGACAGGTCTGGTGATACAAAAAGATGACATAAGTCCTTAACTTGTAAGTGAAATAAATGAGCCAGGCCATTTAACTTTGCTTTACATGGAACTGTGCCCTTTTCAGGCACTGCTTCTAACCAGGCTTCACCTTCTAAGGTTCTGAGCACTTTTTCAAGCAGGGCTCATTAGCAGCTATCTGTATATGATTGGTGCAGGGAACTGGGGCCAAGGCTGCTCAGCAGCTATCTATATATGATAGATTCAGGGAACTGGAGCAAAAAAGCTGTGCCCACTTGCCTGTAGCCGTACTCCTATTGTGACAACCTCCTAAAACCTTCGGGTGGATAGTTGTTTTTTGTTTTGTTTTGTATATGTGTGTTAGGAGACTCAGCACTTCCAAAGAAGCCATTTAGTAGGAGCCACAAGATGAACAGTGAATACCAACTTTTAAGCCCTTTCTTTCGGGTCCCTAGGCTCATAGTTATAGCTGGTCCTTGGAGTCATGTTCCAAGAGTTGGAGAGATTGGTCTCTATAAATCAGTGATCCATGCAAATCTTATGTCCCAAGTTCTTTTTTTTTCGGATAAAGGAATGGGACTTGCTGAATCTCTATGGCACCCCACCCTACCCTGTACCCCTCCATGTCCTATTGGGTTCTTAGAGGCCAGTGCGATTTGGAGATCTTAGATGTGAAAGGACTGTTTGAGGTCCCCACTTAGGGACTGTGGCTTTCATTTGGACCAGTGAGAGCAACTTATACTCAGATTGATTGCTCTTAGATGCTTGTGTTTTGATAAATAAATTTTCATGACCCAGCATTGAGAAGGAGTATTTTATTCTGAAATTGAAAGCATTTTATAGTAAGAAATGGTTATTTGGGTTTTTTTTTTTTTTTTATGTCCTCAAAGCTTTTCCTTTTCTTTTATCACTAGTGTTTGCTTTTTCCATATTTGTGATCTTTCTCTAACCATCTCAGATTTGATGTAAGATCTGACTAATACTTTAAAAAGCATGTTTGGGAAATGTGGGGGTTTTTTGTTTGTTTGTTTGTAAGTTTCTTTTTCTATTTTCCTCCTTGTTGAACAGCACAAAACTATCAGGTTTTGTTTTACAGGGCAGCTGCTGAGGGTCTGCTGTTTTCCCCTCCTCCTCTTCCTCCTCTGTCCCTCCCTCTTTCTGCTCCACTCTGAAGGGAGCTGCACCTTTTTGGTTCTTCTGCAGCTGCTGGACTTTGATGGGGACATGCTTGCTGCCTCTATACTTGCTTCCCTTAGCAACCGGTCCTTTGACGATGACCTCTTGCTGTTTGCCTGTTGTCTCTCATGTTGGATTATAGATGAGAGGTTTACTAGGCTGGGGGTAGAGGCCTGCTGTTAGTGCATTTTATTCTAGGGTTCCCAGTGTCCCTTAGCATGCAGCTTTATGTTTGCAGGCTGCTTCTAGTTAATTTGGAAACAGATGCTGCAGTGGTTATTAAAGCTTCTTAATTTACTTCTCATCTTTCTATAGTGTGATACATAAGAAAGAAAGGAATACCACTCTTTCCTTATTCTTCCCAAGGTCTGCATGTTGGCAGTAAACTTGCTTTCTTATGTAATCTGAGTTTTGGGAATTGATAAATTACCTAGCTTTTTATACATTGTAGCATCTCTATTTTCCCTGAAGTATCATCTTTGCTGCTTATTTAAAACTTTGGAATCCCGTGATCCATGGCCCTTCCCTGTTGGTTCTCCTGATGTGCTGGAGCTATGTGTAAGATTTGCATTTGGATTCTTGCCTTGGACAAGGTGAGGATTGGGACTTTGTGAAGCAGCTAGAATTCCAGAACCCAGGATTATGATTTTTCAGAAAAAGCCTTAAAAAAATTTATTCAAATAGTAAAAGCTACAAGAAAATCACTCAATTTCACTGAAAGCTAGAAGAAATCAGACTCCCTTTATGCACTGCTGGTGTAAAGGTTGCTTGATCTTATATTAAGACTCAAAATACTCATATTCCTGGAACAACCCCTTCTAGGAATTTACCCAAGAAAAGAAAAAGTCCCAATTTTGTTTAATTAAAAATGAGAGAGAGAGAGATAGAGAGAGAAAAGAAGAAAAAACCCAACTCCCTGGGGTACTTAGAAGAGGAGAGAAAAAGACTACTATGGTATCTTATACACAGGCTGTTTCTTTGTAATAGGATTTTTAATGCCTTTTATTTTTTTTTAAATTACAGTTGTTATTTTTATAAGCTGAGAAAATTAATTTTAATAGATTCTCCATTTCCCATAAGGCATCTTCAGAGTATTTTTTAAAACATAAAGTTAAATGCTTAGGTGACCCATGCAAATAAATACCCCTATTCTTTGTTGATTATTGTTGAGGATTGCTAAATTACCTAAATCTGCTTGTAAATTTGCTTTTTTTTTTAAAATGTAATATAGGCTGGCTTTGAACTCATTGTGAGAGATGACCTTAAACTCTTGTCTTGTTTCTGTTTCCAACTTCTCAGTGCTGGGATTATAGATTTACAGGCATGTATCACTGTGCCTGATTTTATTCGGTGTTGAGGATTGAGCCCAATGCATATTAGGTAAACAGCCTACTAACTGAACTACCAGCTACAGCCCTTAATTTTTTTTTTTTTTTTTTTTTTTTTTTACAAGTTAAAGCCACTGTCATTCTTTGTGTGAAGTGTTTTGTGGCTTTAAGTTGCATTTTAGTCTGTCCCTGAGCAGTTTTCTCCATCACCTTCCTGTGATTGTGCAGTAATACCTGACTTCAAAATGATTTACTAGTTTATGCACTTGAGCCAGCTGTTATGACAAAGTCCAGGGGATCCTCTCTAAAAGTGGGTGAGAATGGTGGTGGACTTGGAAGCTAGCCTGTTTTGTCCATAGTTGAAATAATTCTGGCTCCTGGATCTGGATTCTAGAGGGACCAAAGGGATAAGATGGGGACTCAGGAATTTCCGAGTGTTATTGCTGAGTGTTAATAAAGTCTGTGCTATGTGTTGAGGTATACTTGGTTATGAGGTTGGTTGAGTTGAGAGATAATGTAACTGTGAAACCCTGGGCTTTCAGCCTTTTGGTTCTTTGGTCTTTATTATCATCAATCTTCTGAGAATCTGTAAAGCTGAAAAAGAGTAAACATTAACAGACATTTGGAAGTTGAGAGTTGAATTCAGAGTATTGAGATGTGGATAAAAACCACAATACAGTGCTTCTGTTGGGTTCATCATTTTGTGTGCATGTTTATGTGGTTTATGTGTGTGATATATGTGGTTTATGGGAGTGTGCATAGGTGTGTGCACATGGAGGCCAGAGGAGAATGTTGGGTGTCTTCTTTTATTGCTTTCTACCATATTCTCTTGAAAAGGGTTCTTTACCAAACCTAGAACTTGGCATTTTTTCAGGTAGGTTGCCTGGCCATTAAGTCCCAGCTGTCTTCCCCAGTACTGTGGTTACAGATATTTGCAGCCATACCAGCTTATTATGTGGGTACTAGAAAGCTGAACTCAGGTTCTGAGAGGGGAAAACCCTCTCACCTACCAATGAGCCATCTCTCCAGCCCTAGGTTCACCATTTTTGAGAGATGAACAAGTTGGAATTGGCTCTTCTTGAGAATTTTAAAAAATCATTCTTCAGTTATGCCATACATGAATAAAATGTTCATATTTACCCCCTCCAACTCCTCCTGGACACTCCAGCATCCTAACTCATTGAGTCCAGTCAGTGGTGCCCATATGTAAGAGTTTACATTTTAACAGTTCTTTATTTTATTTTAGTTATTTATTTTTGCAAAAGTTTATTACAGTGTACAACAGGCTCCAGGATAACACTTCATTCTAACTATCGGTGACAAAGATGTTACAGTAGGGAGTCCAGATGTTTAAGAGGCTTCAGGATAACATTTCATTCTAGCTGTAGGTGGCAAAGATGTTATGGCAGGGGATCCAGATGTTTAACAGGAATGGAAGAGGGTCACCATCATCTCAGATATGAGGAACAGCTTACTTTTTGTCAGATTTCTTTTTTTTTTTTTTTTTTTTTTTTTTTTTTTTTTTTTTTTTTTTTTTTTAAACAAACTTTATTTATTTATTTGCCTTGGTGTTTTGCCTGGAACTGGAACTACAGACAGTTGTTAGCTGCCATGTGGGTGCTGGGAATCGAACCCGGGTCCTCTGGAAGAGCAGACGGTGCTCTTAACCGCTGAGCCATCTCTCTAGCCCCCTTTGTCAGATTTCTTAATTCCACCTGTGGCCAGGGGTCTCTTCCCGAGGCCTTGGCTTT